>JASCZW010007015.1:0-76291 GCA_034211315.2 Aedes japonicus | reverse complement strand
TGCCGAGTGACAAAACAGTTGTCATACAGAGAAATAATTGTGGGTGAATTGAAAATTGATATTTCGTTGTTGATGAATGGAAACCATTTTAAAACGTCTGCAGCAAGGAAAAGATACTGTGAGTGAATTTGATATTGTTATTTCGATGTTGTAGCATTGTAAAGACCTTTAAAAAATTTCAGCATTCAACTCAATCATAATCATAATACAGAGTGTAATTTAATCAACCAACAAGCCTTACTAAGAGTTTACGAGGTAAGTGAACATGTTTTGATTTATTAAGGCTATAGATCCGGCATACAATTATTCGACTTCATGAAACTTATCCATAACTGATTGAAAATAAATTAATCATCGAGCAAAGGGGGCAGGGTCATTTGGCCGAAATTTTCGTCATGAAGAACTAACTACAACCATTAATAAAATGTACAGATCGTCATTGATGATTCAGAGCCGAGCGGACGTAGACCGGAGTGTTATACCAGCGACCTGCTGCAAAAAGCGTCGGACTGCAGCAACATTGCCCTGTAAGGTTTATACGATTGCTCGGTTTACTATCTCAAAATTTAAATCTATTCGCTACATCACCCCGCAGGGTACTGATTTACCAGGGGTACTATTTTATAGGTGGAAGCCGTCAGATTTCAAGTGACCCTGTCCCTACTGTTCTGATTGTTCCCGCTTTTTAAAAGATACATATAATCAATATCAGTCAGTCCCGGATTGTCGATCGATTTTAATATAAAGATCGCTGAAAAATTGTAAAAACTGCCCATAATGTAGGGAAGGTTCATTAATTATGTCACGCAGTAGGGGGGATGGGGGTTTTGAGAAAACGTGAGGATCAATACAAAAAAATGAAGGTCAATACAAAAAAAGGGAAAAGGGGGGGATTTTTGCGTGACGTAATGAATGGACGTTCCCTTATGTATTGTACATATTTTACAAATTGGCTCCCTAATTAAATAATCAATTTAATAAATTATTTAAAAACAGTACCCGATTAAGCATGCCTACAAAAAAAGAACAGCGATTGGTAGGTCGACGCCAAATGCTAAAAAGTTGAAACTAGCGCGAGCCTCAGAAACGAGCGAGCACAGAGATGCAAGACTGGCATCCGACCGAGGGCGCCACGCTGAAGGACGTTCCGCTGAATCCAGTGAGAATCGAGTAGCAAGGCTAAATGCCGACCGACAGCACCACAGAGAGGCACGTTCCTTTGAGTCCAATGAACAACGAACAACTAGACAACAATCCGATCGAGAGCACCACGCTGAAGGACGTTCCGCTGAATCCAGTGAGGACCGAGAAGCAAGGCTTAATGCCGACCGACAGCACCACAGAGAGGCACGTTCCTTTGAGTCCAATGAACAACGAACAACTAGACAACATTCCGATCGAGAGCGCCACGCTGAAGGACGTTCCGCTGAATCCAGTGAAGACCGAGAAGCAAGGCTTAATGCCGACCGACAGCACCACAGAGAGGCGCGATCCTCTGAGTCCAATGAACAACGAACAACTAGACAACAAACCGATCGAGAGCACCACGCTGAAGGACGTTCTGTTGAATCCAGTGAGAATCGAGAAGCAAGGCTTAATGCCGACAGACAGCACCACAGAGAGGCACGTTCCTTTGAGTCCAATGAACAACGAACAACTAGACAACATTCCGATCGAGAGCGCCACGCTGAAGGACGTTCCGCTGAATCCAGTGAGGACCGAGAAGCAAGGCTTAATTCCGACCGACAGCACCACAGAGAGGCGCGGTCCTCTGAGTCCAGTGAACACCGAACAGTAAGGAGGAAAGCCGACCGAGAGCTCCATGCAGGAAGAACTCCACACGCTGACTTGAAGCATGCAGCATTCCGTTACGATCCTGAAAGAGATTACCATCTTCATCCAAATGTGGTCATTGGGAATATGGATAAAATGTGTGTACACTGTAATGCCCTCAAATTTTCGAATGAGTCACTAGGAATGTGCTGCGCTGGTGGCAAAGTCAAACTACCGGAATTGTCTACACCTCCTGAACCGCTATCATCGTTGGTATCAGGCGCCACAAGAAAATCGAAAGATTTCTTACGTAACATTCGCAAATACAATTCCTGTTTCCAAATGACCTCCTTCGGGGCAGACAAAATTGTGCGTGAAAATTTTATGCCAACTTTTAAGATACAAGGTCAAATTTATCACCAGACACGATCGCTATTACCAATGCCGAATACAGAGCACAAGTTTCTTCAAATATATTTCATGGGAAACATTGAGGAACAAACAGACCAACGATGTCGTTACATTAAGACTACGGATAGAGAAATCGTTGCAGAACTAGAAATTTTCTTCCAACGCCATAACGAATTGGTGAAGCTTTTTCAAACTGCTCTCGATAAAATGCCAACGGATGACTATGTTGTTGTGATAAGAGCTGACAAAACACCAGTTGGACAACATGAACGACAATACAACGCACCAACAATCGACGAAGTCGCAATCGTCGTAGTTGGGGAAGGATTTGAGAAACGCGATATCGTCTTGCATCGTAGAGGAGAAAACGTACAGTTCATCTCAGAGACCCATCGGTGTTACGACGGATTACAATATCCAATCCTGTTCTGGCAGGGAGAAGATGGTTACCATTTCAACATTAAAATGATAAATCCAGCGACTGGCGAGGAAACAAACAAAAAAGTTAGCGCAATGAATTATTATGCGTATCGACTGATGATTCGCCAAAATACTATTAACCATCTTTTGAAATGCCGTGCACTGTTACATCAGTACATTGTTGACATGTACGCAAAAATTGAATCTGAAAGGCTTCTCTACATCAAACTTAACCAAAGCAAGTTGCGCTCGGAGGAATATATTCATTTACGTGATGCGATCAACAATGATGCTAATTTCGATCCCAATCAGTTGGGAAAGGCGTTCATACTACCAGCAACTTTCACCGGAAGTCCACGGCATATGCATGAATACGCGCAGGATGCCATGACATATGTCCGAGCATATGGTCGACCAGATTTATTTATCACCTTCACTTGCAATCCAAGGTGGATCGAGATAAAAGAACTTCTGATGGCCGGTCAGTCACCAACAGATCGTCACGACATCACTGCGCGCGTATTCAGACAGAAGCTTAAAATGCTCATGAACTTCATCGTTAAACATCACGTCTTCGGCGAAACACGTTGCTGGATGTATTCCGTTGAGTGGCAGAAAAGAGGACTGCCACACGCGCACATCTTGATATGGCTTATGAACAAAATGACACCAGATCAAATCGATCAAGTAATCTCAGCAGAGATTCCGGACCGAGAGCATGACAAAGATCTTTTTGATGTTGTCATCAACAACATGGTTCATGGTCCATGTGGTACACTGAACGTTAATTCACCATGCATGGCAGACGGAAAATGTACAAAAAGGTTCCCGAAACCATTTGTAGAAGAAACAGTCAGTGGCAATGATGGTTATCCATTATATCGTCGACGATCACCGGAAGATGGTGGCCGATCTGCCTCACTCAGCGGGCGCATTGACGTTGATAACCGTTGGATCGTACCTTACTCACCGTTGCTCTCAAAAACATTCAGAGCTCATATAAATGTTGAATTCTGCAATTCGGTGAAATCCATAAAATACATAACTAAATACGTTAACAAGGGGAGCGATATGGCAGTATTTGAGGTGAGGAGTGCATCGGGAACATCCGACGAAATCGAGCAATACCAGCTGGGACGCTACATCAGCAGCAACGAAGCAGTGTGGCGCATTTTATCTTTCCCGATTCATGAACGACATCCAACGGTTACCCACTTGGCAGTGCACTTGGAGAATGGGCAACGTGTGTATTTTACTGAAAATACTGCACGTGAGCGAGCGTTATCACCACCTCCAACAACATTGACTGCCTTCTTCTTATTATGCCAGGAAGATACTTTCGCGAAAACACTTATTTACTCCGATGTGCCAACATACTATACATGGAATGCGTCTAAGAAAAAGTTCCAGCGTCGCAAGCAAGGAAAAGCAGTAACCGGGCATTCAAATTTATATGCATCCGATGCACTAGGCCGTGTGTATACTGTGCACCCACCAACTCGGAATGTTTTTATCTACGGCTGTTATTAATAAACGTCCGAGGACCGACATCCTTCAATGATTTGAAAACAGTTAACGGCCATATATGTGCGACTTTTCGCGAAGCATGTCAAAAATTGAATCTGCTAGAAAATGATGCTCATTGGGACATTGCACTCTCTGACGCCGCAGATACAGCTCGCCCACAGCAAATTCGTACGTTGTTCGCGATCATATTGACGACCTGCTCCCCGTCAAATCCTGGTGAGCTCTGGGAAAAATACAAAGACGCCATGAGTGATGATATCTTGCATCGTCTAAGAACTGCTAATCAAAATCCAGAGATTCCATTTGGTCAAAACATCTACAACGAGGCGTTGATTGCGATTGAGAATGCATGCTTGAATATAGCTAACAAATTACTGCCCCAGGTGGGTATGCCAACACCGAATCGAGATTCGAATAACATTCTCGATCGTGATCTGAGGCAGGAAACAGTTTTTGATACGGAGGAGTTGGCATCATTTGTTGAGTCAAATAGTCGAAACATGAACGCAGAGCAGCGCGACGTGTACGACACTGTAATGAAAGCTATTGCAGAGCGGAGTAGAGGATTCTTTTTCTTGATGCGCCCGGTGGAACCGGCAAGACATTCTTGATTTCACTCATTCTGGCAAAATTGCGAGCAGAACACAAAACTGCGCTAGCGATCGCCTCGACTGGAATTGCTGCAACTCTACTCGCTGGAGGCAGAACTGCACACTCTGCATTGAAGCTACCGCTCAATCTGCAGACCAACGAAACACCAACTTGCAACATAAGTAAAAGTTCGGGTATGGCAACGATACTACGTACATGCGCGATCATCATATGGGACGAATGTACCATGACGCACAAGAAAGCTCTGGAAGCGCTGAACAGAACTCTTAAAGACATCCGAGGGAACAACGATCTTTTCGGAGGTGCTATAATTTTGTTATCTGGCGATTTCCGTCAAACTTTGCCGGTGATCCCACGGTCAACGCCAGCGGATGAGTTGCACGCCTTCTTGAAGTCTTCAGTACTATGGCCGTATGTTCAAAAACTTGGCTTGAAAACCAATATGCGAGTACAATTAATGAATGATGCTTCCGCTGGACGATTTGCGAAACAACTCCTAGAAATCGGAAATGGAAAAATGCCCATTGATGAAACATCCAAATGTATAACATTTCCAGCGGATTTCTGTGAAATTGTAGCCACCAAAGACCAGCTTATATCGAAGGTGTTTCCAGACATCGCAAATAACCACAAGAATCACCAGTGGCTCAGCGTACGAGCAATCCTTGCACCAAAAAACCAAGACGTTAACAAAATAAATTACAGTATTCAGGATGTAATAGAAGGAAATGAGAGAACATACAAATCAATAGATACAGTAACGAATAATGACGAAGTAGTGAACTATCCGACCGAATTCCTCAACTCACTTGATTTACCCGGTTTGCCGCCACATGTCCTGAAATTGAAAGTTGGCGTTCCAATCATACTTTTACGTAACATAAATCCCCCGCGGCTTTGTAACGGCACACGGCTCGCTATAAAAAGGATGATGGATAATATCATTGAGGCAACCATTTTAAATGGTAACTACAAAGGAGAGGATGTTTTGCTACCACGTATCCCAATGATACCAACGGATCTTCCATTTGATTTTAAGCGGCTACAGTTCCCGGTACGACTGGCTTTTGCCATGACGATCAACAAGGCTCAGGGGCAGTCACTTGAAGTTTGCGGATTGGATCTCGAACGACCATGTTTTTCTCATGGACAACTTTATGTCGCTTGCTCCCGCGTAGGAAATCCGAAGAACTTATTCGTTTATGCGCCAGGCGGAAAAACGAGGAATATAATATATCCCAAAGCACTACAGTGAAAGGTAATTGAACAAAAATTAAAAAGTATGACGAAGGTAAATGTCATAAAATATTGTGAAATTCGCAGAATGCATGAACCACCGAGCAGAAGAGAAACCGACCGATTTCGTTACGCAGAAGCGCATTCCATTGAGTACATTGAGCACCGAGAAGCATGACCAAGCATCAACCAAGACAAACACGTAGGTGGTACTCTCACGATTTAAACAACATATAAAACAGCAATCCAGGTATTATAAAAAAATGAAAAAAAAAACAATAATTCTTCTTTTTTTACAGACAATTGAAAATAACAACAAAAACAAAATAAAAAAAATTAACTCTATCTATCTAAGCATGAAAAAATGGATTTTTGTCTGTCTGTCTGTCTGAACAAGAACATTACCAGAACTAATCAAGCAAAAGAAACCAAATTTAGCATTTGTGAGTTTTTGAAGGCAAGTAAGGTTTATATGGTAGTTTGAAAACCCTCCACGTCCTAAAGGGGGGGGGGGGGCTCTCATACAAATAAAACACAATATTCTGCATAACTCGGGAACTAATCAAGCAAACGGAATGAAATTTAGCATGTGGTGGTTTTTAAAGACAAAAAATGTTTCTATGTTGATTTGAGACCCCTCCCCATCCTTAAGGGGGAGGGGGCTCCGATACGAATGATATACAAATTTCTTCATTACTCCAGAACAAATCAAGCAAATGGAACCAAAATTGGCGTGCGGGGTTTTTTGAATGCAAGAAATGTTTCTATGAAGATTCCAAACACAAATATTAACCAAACATGAGAATTATCCAGATAACCAAAACACAAACTGTGTATTTCTCGGGTTAGAAGAATATTCTGATAGAAGCTTGAACCCCTTCTTAGTCAAAAAAAAACTCTTTCCAAAAAAACAACCAATGTTTGTTTATTCAGTTGCAGGCGTAGCAACGCTCGCACCGGGATCAGCTAGTGGAAAATAAAAATCAATAAATGAACTAAAGTGCCAAGTTATTTGTACATGCACAAAAATCAGTCAACCATTTATCACAGCTGGGAATATAAACAGTGAAATTCACATCTAAGAGTGTCTTCAAAAGCTTCTGTGAGATCTTCTGTGACTGTTACATAGGCAGCCATTTCGTTACTCCCGGAAGCAACTAGGCATGATCAATAACGCAACCGGTTTCCTGCATCAACCAATAAGTTAATAATGTTACTTATGTACCTACTCTAAAATAAAGCATTCGTACTACCATGCCTTAATTCCATGCTATTTTGTCGACGAGTGGACATAAGAACTGAAGATGAACACCGTCAATCTTCTGGAGTTCAATGTTGGAGATTCCTGGCCATTGCACTGAAAGCGTTGAAGAGATTGTTCGTGACGTTTCAAATAGATGAGAAGGACAACAAAAGGTAAAGGGTGATACGGTCAAAATTTGGTCAAGGAAAAACGCGTGTAAATCGGTGAAATCGTTTATTTAAAAAATCAAATTAAATTTCTTTTTCAAGTTCAATTAGTATAAAATTCAGGAAAAATATTCAGTTAGGCTTCCGCTTTTAAAAATCCGAATTGCCGGGCCTTACGCTTGAACCCTGCCATCAGATTTTGTACAGCCACCTTGTCCACCTTCTTCGCCGCAGAAAGCCAGTTTGCCTTGAACTGCTGCTCGTCCTTAGCAGTTTTTGGTCTTCTTTAGGTTCCGCTTGACAATAGCCCAGTATTTCTCAATTGGGCGGAGCTCTGGCGTGTTGGGAGGGTTCTTGTCCTTGGGAACCACCTGCACGTTGTTGGCGGCGTACCACTCCATGGCCTTTTTACCGTAATGGCAAGATGCCAAATCCGGCCAAAACAGTACGGAACAACCGTGTTTCTTCAGGAAAGGCAGCAGACGTTTATTCAAACACTCTTTCACGTAAATTTCTTGGTTGACAGTCCCGGAAGCTATGAAAATGCTGCTTTTCAAGCCACAGGTACATATGGCTTGCCAAACCAGATATTTCTTTGCGTCGTCCATTACCACGCAGTCAAACTTCGTCAGCATCGTCGTGTACAGCCTCCGGGATCGCGCTTTGGCCATCGTATTTTGTTTATCATCGCGATTTGGAGTCACTACCTTCTTTGTAAATCGATAGTTCGGCTCGTTTTTGGCTCGATGCACGGTTGTAGACGATACACCCAGCTTATTTGCGGCATCTCGGAGAGATAGGTTAGGGTTTCGCTTGGAAACTACCGGCAACTCTCTTTGTCGTCTCAGCGGCTTCCGGTTTTCGATTTCCTCCGATCCAGACTTCCTGGCTGTCGACAAACGTTCCTCAAACACTTTAATTACATTTGTAACGGTTGATTTGGCAACTTTTAGCGATTTTGCCAACTTTGCGTGCGAGTAGCTCGGATTTTCGCGATGCGCGAGCAAAATTTTGATACGCTGCTCTTCTTGCTTGGACGGCATTTTGACAACTGAAGAGTGAATTTCAAAATCAAAATAGGAGCAACATTCTACACACACACCTTCAAAATGAGGGTGTTCAGGTTTTTAAATGCAAAATTGAAAGAAATACGTCAAGTTGATATTGACCAAATTTTGACCGTATCGCCCTTTAGTCAGCAAAATCGTCAAGAATTTTTCGTATCCAGTTCTTCCTGGGCATAAGAATTTTCCGGCACTTTGAGATTTGTTGAAGCAGCGATTTTCCCCAACGATGGTTGTTTTCAGGAGCGGGCGAAGTTTTACGAGGTTAGACAAGGTGAAGGTGAATCGATTCTGGAGTGGGGACCAGGTCGAAGAAGTTCTCGGCAAATTGTGAGTTCAACGATCATTTATACCAGTTTTTGCTGAACATGTTTATGGCCGGTCTACGACGAGAGTCGGTTTTCAAACGTCTCTGTGAAGGTGAGCCTACGTTAACTTTGGACAACCTTTTGAAGATAGTAATGACAATAGAATCTACAATGCATCATAGTGAATTTTTAGAATTCCAAATTATCAACTGGAGCAGCAGAGGTGGCAGAGGAAGAGTGAAGCAAAATGCTACGCATTTGGCCAAAGCGACCTTGATTTCAAGAAATTTCCAGTGCAAAACTTCTGCTGGAATTGGTGCGATTGCAAGAGTCATTTAGAGAAGATGTGTTTATCAAAAATAAAATCTCTTCAAACGGGAGACGCGGTCCAAGAGTGAACAATTTGATAATCAACAAACTTTAAGTTACTGGGTGAAATGTAAGTTTTGGGGAATCAACATCTGATCAACTTTGAAGTCGAAACGCTATTTCGAAGAACATGAACGATCAACTGTTAATATATTCCGTTGAATACTGATACTAGAGAAGAGTTCTTCTGCTATAACGGTTCTGTTCAAGCAATGATGATGGAAAGTTCAAGTTGATGATGTACAGGGAACCAAAGTCATTGGACGAATTTTGCGTTTTTGAAGGAACTTTTGAACCTTTTTTTGGACGTCAAACGACGAAGAATCAGAAAAACACGATAAAAAGCTGTTACATCCGCTGTTGAAGAAGCATGTATCTGTATGGAGAGAAAAGATAGGCCGTTTCAAGCACAATACGATTCACCTGGACCTGAAAGAAGTTTCTGTTCCAAATGTTGGCGTTCAAGATAAAAAGGTTGAAGTGGAGTTAGATGTATATGAATGTTCCGAAATTATTTCGAAAGTCCCCTCATCTGAAGCAGACTGGGGAACTCCGTTAGTTCCTATTCTCAAGAAAAACAACAGGTGGGTTATATCAGGATTACAACCACGAGGTTCTCGGAGGACCACGTTGGAGTGTTGAAATAATGGTATCATCTAATCCATAACCTAACACAAACCCCATGACGGCATAGCTCAGAAAGATGAGAGGCAGGGTGAGGCTACTGTTGTTATAAACATACAAAGAAACTAAATGAAATAAAAAGAAGAAGACAATTTGAACCATCGGTTACCCGTTATTGAGGACCCGGAAAGAGAAAATCATATTTTCAAGCTGTTCATATGCAGATTTGTATGGGTAAATAGTACATTATTTCCAAGCAAAAATAGTATTGAATTTAATTGCAAAAAAAAACATGTCAATATATACCAACCATATGCATTATCTCGTATATAATTTATTGGACATCATAATAACTATACACCAACCCGGTCCCACGTGGACCTCGTGGTTTCATGCTTGATATCACCCACCTCTATTTTTTTTTTTAGAAGCAGGGAACATCGAAAACCATGTTTAAATTCTTGTTACATTCAGTAAAATGGCGTCGATGACAAGCAACATTTTGCTGCAAAAAGTCGTGCTAAGGAGCTTTACACCAATTCATAGCAAATATTTTCTTGTATCATAATGGACGACTAAACATACATACTCGAAGACATTGAAAAGCTTCCGGGTATGGCTTTTGATACCGCAATGCAAAGTAACGCCGTTGCCGAGCATTTTTGAAAAAAAGAAAGTGTCCAAATTACCAAAGAAATATTTTATTTGGCACGCCATAAGTAGTTGTGGCCGAAAATCTAAAAGTTCCGTCTTTGACGGCACTATCAAAAAGAATGTGTACGAAACAAAATATCAGCAGGTTGCTACCGTTTATCAGAAGCCACGACTCTCCAGCTCTGTTTTAGTCTGATTTTGCTTCTTGTCGCTATGCGAAATCCTTCCTGGAATTGTTTACTGTTTAGAGGTCAAATGCATGCCAAAAACAGCCAATCCACAAAACTGTCCAGAACTTCGCCGAATAGAGAGGGGATGGGCTCTAGTTAAGTGGAAACTCTTCCTGAATTTGAATTTTTTTCCAATGTTACTGATCTCGCAATGTTCTCCTTCTTCTTTTCGGTGTATTCAAGCTTATTTACTTATCGCAATTAGTTTATTGCCAGACTCTCATCAAACTTAGTTTTCTAGTTCACAGGTATTATATTGAGAGCTTTCAAAGCCAATCACCAATGCATTGATTTGTACATTGTGTGGCAAGCACAATTATACTCTTATGCCAAAAAAAGTCGAGATTTTTTTAAGTCGACTGGACTGGGAATCGAATTCGCCATCTCGGGATTAGTAGCTCCGTCCCTCTACTGAATAGGCTAACATCGGAGTGTATTTCTGGATCAACAATAGAAAAGGGCCCATCAACATTTGTAAACAAACACTTCTGAGCCCGTTTTCTCGGAAGCCGTTGGTTACACACGTAAACCTACAGAATCATCGTGTAGGGGAAACTTTCCCCTACATGGTGATGGTATTGGTTTGCGTGGGTGGCCCACGCTTTGCGAGGAAAAGGCTCAGAAGTGTTTGTTTACAAATGTTGATAGGCCCTTTTCTATTGTTGATCCAGATTTTCTTGTTCCCGTTTCCAGATTTTTTTTATTGATGTGGAAATTGAGGTTTCACTCACGTCAGTGCGGTGCAGTCCTTTTTTGCTCTTTCATTCTTCGTCGTTCACACTGCAGTGAGTGCATGAACACTCAGGCAGTGAACTGTTAATTCTCTTGCTCTCCCGTGCTGTGCTCAACAATCTCTACAGTGGTGTCAGGAGTAAATCTCCGTAGAGACTGAGTGAGATTCTCCAAAGAGAGCTGAAAATGTGCACCCGGGTGATTCTCCTCAGAGAAATCGCAACCCTGCTCGTCGGAAGTATAAGCAGCCAAAACGAAGCACCAAACTGGCTGAATCTGTGAAACCGAGGGCTCGAAAGCTGTATGACAAACTACTGACCAAAAAATCGGGCCGTGTTCTCATGGACGATGAAACCTTCATAATATTCGATTGTAAAACTCTGCCAGAAACTCGCCGAAGGGAAAGGATGTTCCTAGATCAGTGAAAGCTAATTAGCCAAAAATTCGGGAAGAAGGTAATGATGTGGCAGGCCATATACGGATGTGGAAAAATATCTCGTCCATTCACTACGACAAACACAATGAATGTTCGAATCTAAGTGAACGAGTGTCTGCAAAAAGTTGTAAACTCTTGATCAAACAGAATAACAAGCCTACAATCTTTTGGCCTGATCTTCCTTCCTGCCATTTTCCTAAATATGCATTAGAGTGGTACAAAAGGAAGAAGGTCGTATTTGTACCAAAGAAGGTGAATCCCCCAAACTGCGCAAAGATTCGCCCTACGGAAACTTTCTAGGCTTTGGGAAAGGCGAAGCTGGGAAAACACATGAAACCAGCAGGCAAGCATGGAAAAAATCGGTACACGCATAAACATTCAGAAGTGAGTGTTACCACGTTTAAATTATTCCGATTCTGGTCAAGACGATTTTTTCATTCTATTCGTAGAAAACAAAATTGAGCAAAACTGGCAGCTGATTGTAGAGTGAATGAATCGGACGGTAGCAGTGTGGACGATTTCTCTTTGCCTATTTTTTGCCCGCTCAATCATTAACGATTGTATTCAGTTGGATTCGGCTGAGCGAGATTGATTGAATCACACTCATTTCGTCAAATCATACCTTAAACATCATTTAACATTTCAAATAATGATCTAACATCATGTTAAGCAATCTAATGCAACATAAAAACATAAAGCGCCATTGTAAACCGTGTCTCTGCTATGATCCTTCCAGCTGATTGCATTCACTGAGTCAAAATTATCTCATTTGCTATATTCAATTCGCTTGCGTTCAATGACAACGCATTCATGCAATAAAACGTCAAGTTGAAAACTTGTTTCGCATGATTCTGTTTTCCTCGTTTATTCTTTCTACTAGGGTAGGAAACGACTTAAGCACCCCAAGACCCTATTCCAAGCACGGGGTAAACGTTAACCTACAACGCTCATTCTTGCCAGTATGGTGCTCAAGTAGTGAAGAACCATACTGCAAAAAATGAGCGTTGTAGGTTAACGTTTACCCCGTGCTTGGAATAGGGTCTTGGGGTGCTTAAGCCGATTCCTACCCTATGTTCGTTTTCGAGGATTCGTGTAGAATTATTCGATAGGAAACATCACACTCCTCTTTCGCTATTCTATTAGCAATCGAGTGTTGCTATTTTATATCGGTGGTGCTCATGCGAGTGAATGAATTTTCCCATGCTTGCCAGCGGACAGTGTTAAAAAATTAAAAACGATTGGCCAAAAGTGGTGAAATTGGTAGGAGAAAGCACTGTTCAGAAGCTTATGAGTAGTGTTGAGGGAAAAGTTGGAGAACTCGCCTACCTTACAAAAAATACAGAAAATTGAAATAAAGATGGAAAGAAAACATTGTTATTTACTATGTTTGAGAATACAATAATCAGAAATCTGAGTATGGTCGTTTTATTTGAGAAAGAAAGTGTATTTGTATTTTTCGGAACAGTCTATGCGTGCTACATATGGGAATATCAGGGCAATGATCCCCCATCGCATCTTCAAGTGATCATTACCAGCTATTCCTTTGGTTCAGGCACTTTAGAACGTTGATGTGGCAGCCTGTTCACACATCAAAGCAGCCTCGACCAAATCGGCAGAACACACATATCTGAACCGAAGGACAGGGCCGGACATAGCATCGACCCATCAAACCTAGCATCGGCATCCCGGTAATTGAATACTCTATGCCATTCTGCACTGAAAGTTAATTTTAGTTTATATTACAAAAACGAAGGTAATACTCACAAATTCATTCGTTGTTTTCTGCAACGAAACTGATTTGTTCTTTTTCTGAAGATACATTCGTAATTAAAGGCACACGTTGAGCTTTTGTTGACACAGAAAGAACATTCGTACATTGTACGGAAACAATGCAAAGAGCTACGAATATTTTGTCACAAATTAAAAAGAAACGTCTCTCTCGTGGTTGCATGAAGGTCTGACAGATCTACTTTATCGACTCAAAATGTAATTTACAAAAAAAGCGCAATCACGTGGAATTGTCCAGGGTTTTTTTTTTATTGTTTCAGACATGGGGTTCGAACCTGAATATTTGGAAAGTGCTGATTCTATATCCGTGGTTGATCTCACCAGGCCACGCTGACTCGTGAGAAGATACTTGATTAATGAGCATAAAGTTATAGCTCACGACAGCGCTTTGATTTTTATTTTGGGATAGATAAATTATTTCCGCCCATATCAGCAGAAACACCATCGTGCATGAGTGCGGTATGAAAGAGAAGCAGCGATTGGCTAGTCATCACGAAGTTCATTTCGTGCATTTTACAAAAAGGTGTAATGATAGCATTTCACCAGATAAAAAGCATTATGAATGTTTCATACAATATACGAGACATTTGTTCTATGTACAAAATCCATGTTTACGAAACGCGTAAAAGCTACTCTACGAAAATAAATTTTCAGTGTAGCTCTCGACAGCGCTTTCATTTCTATTTTGGGTTACATAAAGTATTCCCGCCCAGCAGAAACACAATCATGCAGGAGTACGGTATAAAAGAGAAACAGGGATTGGCTGGTCATCACGAAGTTCATTTCGTGCATTTTACAAAAAGGTGTAGTGATAGCATTTCACCAAATAAAAAGCATTATGAATGTTCCATACAATATACGAGACATTTGTTCTGTGCACAAAATCCATGTATACGAAACCCGTGAAAGCTATTTTACGAAAATAAATTTTCAGTGTGGGGGAGTTGCGCAAAAACACTTCACCTAAAACTTCAGCGTGTTCAAAATAGGTTCCTCAGGATGATCCTGAATACCCCTCCGATGACAAGAACAACTGAAGTCCATCACCTGGCCGAGATAAAGATGCTTGAAGCTCGTTTCAGTGAGTCTATCAATCGGTTCCGAGCACGCTTACATCGAGTCACCAGATCGTCCAGGATCTGGTTCCCCACTGCTTTTAAATTCTAGTTGTAGCTTAAGTATCCAAACTAATAATGCCCCAAGAACTGATTTTCATATGAAAACATAAATTGAAATCCTTAAATTAATTTAAAAAAATGTAGATCAAAGCTAAAGTGCCCAATTCATTAAAATGTCAATTAGTATGCAAGACTATGAATGAAAAATTACTGCTAGCATCGGCCTACTGGGTCAATAAATCGTCGGAAAAGTTATCTCTGAACCGCCTGAAAATCAATGTGGTACTGAAGAACGCAAACTCTCCAAACGTACAACAACTGCTGCCAATCGAAAGTTTCTTGGGCAGCAGGATCTATTACAAAAATCGGGTGGCCAAATCCGAGAAGAAACTGAACGGAAAAGCGAGGAAGGGGCAGAATAATATCCCTACAACGTAGTTTTCTACGGCTATGACCAAGAGCCCGGCTAACTGCCGCTAGACCATTTGTGAGGGTGTGGAATCGTTGAAATGCAGATGTTAATGTTTTTAATATTTAAAAAAATAATCAATTAATATTATCTACCATAATCACCTTCCTCACATGACTAATGTGCCGTTGAATAACTGAATTCAACCGATAACAAAATAAAGCCGCTATATATAAACGCTTCCGTTCAGCCACTAGGTAGGTTGTTTACTTTCAATTAAGCACAAAATGCGAAAAATGGAGACAAGTAAACGGCACAAACTGGTGGAAATCATGAATGTATTCACACTTGCCCGTGTTGATTTAGCTGCACGGCATGAATTTTTAAGCGATCCGAGAATGAAGATTCTACGAGTAGGCTATGAAGAGAAGGTGAGGGAATGACAACTGCTTCGATGGCGGGAATTATTTATAACGAACCAATTCCAACATTGTCAAATAATTGTAGAATCATATGTAGATATACCTGTATGGATGTTAGCTATTGCGATATGAGCTCTCTCTGGAGAGTAGGGAGCAAGTGGAGTATTCGGATCGGTTCAGACCAAATTATATTTTCCATTTCATTAGGTCACAGACCTGATAGCTTCCGACGTCCAAAACTAGCCGCACTGCTAGTGCCAGTGCCAATATTCTGCTGGCATAGAGTGCAGTGTCAATATTTGTCAATGCATGCATAATGTTCCCTCTGTAATCTCATTTTGCACTCTCGAGCCAAAATACATATTTACATTTGTGATGATGGATTGAAAGGAGTCAGTCACGTCATGTCAGAGCGAAAGTTAACTCTTTGAGGTTGCATGTTTTCTGTGAAAATGATGTATTTTTCTGCTTTCAGGAGTGAATGCGTTTATTGTCATTAATTTGTTGGTCAATTTACTCATTATCATCAACAGATAGCAAATATCGTTCCGAAGAAGCAGACACAATGGGGGTCGCTATCACATAAACCAACTGGTGTCTCAATGGGGCAACTGTTCTAGAGGAGCACCAATAAAACACATTTTCCAGTTTCTTCATTTCCACTAAATACAACTAGGGTAGCCGTTATGGTAACGAATCTAGGGGTGCAAAGGCATTGTGCTGCAATTATGAAAATGAAATTTTCACTCCTTTGTGTTTTATTTCTCATCAGAACTCAAAATCTAAAAATTATAAAAATTGGCAAGAAATTAGTAAGAATAAGCGGAGTCTATTACCACTACATCAATTTACTTGTTGTTTTTATATATTACAAATCTGTTTCATTAATAAATAACAAACCTTGTTAGAGTGTGTACAACTTTCATTATCAGAAAATATTTTCCATATAAAATAAGGTAGATGCTACACAAGATGGACGTTTTAAAATGCTACTTTTATTCGGTAATCAATTCAAATATTAAGTGAACGCTCTTGCCAAACTTGTGCACCCACACTAAGAATGAAGAGAATGTAGAAGCTGCTGATGGTTTGCACAGCTGAGTTCATGGCAATTAGAACATGAATATTAGACGTGGAAACTAGGCCAACAGATGGGTTCCTGGTATGACACGGTTTCTGTTCTCGTTATTTTCGATTCCGTTGGCTACAGACTGAGAAGATAGTTGTATGTAGCTCCATTGTGTGGTGGTTCCGTCCTGGAGGGTATCATGGTTTGGCATACGGTTTATAGAATGGACACTACTATAGGCAACTCATTTGAAAAATTGGAAAACTAGGAAAATTTAAACTAACATCCCACTTGTTCACTGTTTCAATTCCATTTTGTATTGATGTGAGTGATTTGTTGTGTTTAATTTTGTACTTTTCGTGTTCGTAGATTTTCTGTTAATTTCAAATGTGGGTTAAGATTGTTCTTTCACCACAAACAAGTACAGGAATGGTTATATTTTACTACTGACAACTTTATAGGTAAATTCGACGTATGGAGGGGAGGTTGTTAATTTAAGCGTAACGCTCCTCGTATACTAAAGAGTAATGTAGTTCAAAGTTAAAACTATACAGGTTGAAGTAGACAATTAGAATAAATAATACATATGTTTTGTAGATCATACATAACAGTACTGCTCCATAATTTCGCCTATAAAAGCTTTATCCCCACTCACCTCAAGGAGACTGTGAGAAATTGGTTCTACCAGTGAATACGAATACACGTCTTTATAAAGTTTATTTGGATGAGACTGTACAAATAAATAAACTTATCATACTAAAAATAATGTCTAACGTTTTTATTTATTTTTCTTCCTTGCAGGTAAGCAACGACAACAGATTTGCTACACATTGTTAGTAACTAATGGGTAAGATCAGATCGAATGTTTTCTTGTGATAAGATGTCTTTTCGAATTTTGAGTTCATCGTTTCTTAATATGGAATGAATCACTGTCCTATGCAGAATCCTTAGTAACATTGCCATATTCATCCAGCTTTGTTAAGTTCTATAAAAGTTTTATGAAAGCCAATTTGGTTTTATTATGGCACAAGGTGAGGTGCTAATGGGTTGCAAATATATGTCTGGTTAATGGAAACCTATACTGCTTGATTTCAACAATTTTTTAACCTTGTTTTCTCAAATTCTTTTTACTCCAATCGAAAGTTTTATTTCAAGGTCGTTTACTCGTAAAATGCTGTTTTGAAATGCCATAAGTAATAATTGAAATGTTGAAAAATAAATGCATTAAGATAACGTTATTGAATTTAAACAAAATCTTCTGGAAACTCATGATTAATTTATAGAATATTATGTTTGTTTGTTTGTTTTTTATTTTTGTTATAAACTCGCATAATTACCATCGAGGCGCATCAGTTGTTGGCTCTTTCGACGCATATAGTTTGGAGCATGATATGCTGTAACAAACTCAATTTACTTTGGATATTTTGCCATCAAACAAAATTAACTGCAACATTTGAACTTTTTGCTTGGATATTATTCCTGCTAAATGAATCAGAAGAGCAGAGTATCAAACAAAACAGAACAACAAAAGACAAGCACGGTATCACTGTGAAATTTGATAGCTGTGGCCATTTGTAGCAGTATGTTGATTTTAATGGCAGCCAATAGGTTTTATGAAGTTTTTAAAGTGGTCATAATATCTATCACAAGAACATTTTCAAAATATGTATGGTCTTATAAAGGTTTTATATACTTGTTATCACAACCATCTAGAGAGGGGCGACTTTGTACAAATGTTGGCTTTAAAGAAGCATAGCGGATGTGTTGGCTGGCTGGATACGGCTGGAATAAAACAATTATTGTTACTTTGGAATGCTTATGAAAAAGGTAAACCCTTACTGAGGCTATTTGTTATCTGAAATTTTGCCTTAGTAAGGGAATCAATACTGCAAATGTTTTTGTTAACTTGTTAGCAATGGTTATCTCTAAGTAAGACATTTTATTACTGGTTATGCTGCATTTTATTACTGGATTACTGGTTACAAAGAAAAAAGAAAAAAAGCGAACCATGTAACAATATTTGATTTTACGGAGTACGGACACGTACGGAGAATACAAACATAACAATTATAATATGTCACGCATATAGGGAAGCGAACTGTGCTCACCATAGTACATCTATTCATCACATTTTGCGGTCATCCAACTTCAAACGTAAAAGAATGTTTAATTTCTCCAATAAATGGACGCAGTAACCAAGAATTTATAATCCTGGCAAATAAAATTACTTCTTGAATTTAATTAAAAGCTACAAAAACGTTTTGGAGACTTAAATTTCGTAAAAATAATGAGCAGTCCGATTTTCAACACAATTTCATACCTTTGCACTACAAATTCTTCGTATTGATCTAAACGTACTAATTGCACTTGCTCTCTAATTGCACTATATCCTCACGCATTTTCGTTGCATAATTGCACAAACCATAAAAATCACACTTCACTTATTGCACTAGCCACACGAGAAACTACGAAAACGTGATAAAATACTAGAAAACTATGGGATTAATTTTCACAATAATTTAAATACGCTTGCTCCTATTCTGAACCTTGTTTACAATTGACGTAATCGCTTGATGTTGCCAAACTATTTTATTATGACTCTTATCCGAATGGAATGGGTTTGGCAGTACTTCAATATCACCTTTTTTGCTTCAAATCGCCCAAAGTTGAACTATTTTATTTTTCCATAGGTTACGTAAAAAATAACATACTAAAATCTAATTGTAGATTTTTTCAATATTTACCGAGAAAAAAAAAATTCCACATTTAATAATATCTTTCCATCTCTGTTGAATTTGGCGGCACTGCTCACATACTGTATAGCATACACATCAACGCTAGGGGAACGTCCATTAATTACGTCACGCAAAAATTGACTTTTTATAACCCCCCCCCCCCCCTTTGTCACGTTTTTTGTATGAACCTTCAAATTTTTTCGTATGGATCGTCACGTTTTCTCAAACCCCCCCTCCCCCCTACTGCGTGACGTAATTAATGGACCTTCCCTAGTGTGCGTGTTCAATAATTTATAGAGCTTTCTATGCCCAACGCTATGGTGCGTCTTGTTGTCTTGTTGTATTCTCATGGAAGAATAACAAACAAATCCTTTCATTTTGTCTTGGTTATATACATGTTACCCAACACACGTGAAGTGCTGTAAAATTATCTACTTCATTTTTGGGTGTAGTAGTGGACCGTGCAATTTCGTAGTTGCTACTCCTTTACTGATCAGAACTAGTGTAATTTCACAGAGAACCACATAGATGGAGCTTGGGAATAGCTTTTACATCTTCAATGTACAAGTTCACTAATTCTATTTATAGATCAGTACCGGCGCCGGCCACGTCCTCACGGTCTTTGGGGAGGGGGGAAGAAGGTTGATTAGCTTGACAATCGTTGTTATTAAAGACCGTGAGCACCACTGCATCTCTACAATTGCCAAGGGAAGGATAGTTGTGTTAGTGAGGCAGGTTTTATTTTTAGATCATGGTTGCACTGTGGTAAGTGAAGCGATCAATAAAAGAGAGCGCAGTAGACTGCTTTTTATTTTAAATCTAGTGATGATACAAGAGGCAAGTGACAAATGGCAAGGAAGGGGACGGGCCTGGAATTGAACTCCCGACTATCTGCTCAGTAAGCAGAACGGGTAACCACTGAGCTACCCAGCCGTTCATATTTGGGTGTAGTAGTGAAGAGCGTTTACTTGTTTATATTTTTTCTTGATTAAAATCAGTACGTTTCACATATGTACACTAATGGGATTAATGTTTTTCGTGATATTATTAAAATAGATACATAACAATGACTTTTCCGTATTAAATTGGATGAAAATTATCAGCATCGAATGTTTTGTGTGTTGCTATACGATTAACGGTAAGTGAATGAATAAATTGTGAATAACTTGTGTACTCAGTGTTTGGTATTCAGTGCATATTCACGGATTTCCACTGGGGGTCTGCTTGTTGAGGTCAAGATAGGTTTCGCTTCCCTAGTTAACTTTTACTTCAATACAGTTCACTCATTTGGGAGTTCATTCCTTTACTTGGACCGAGAGTTTTCTCATTAAGAGCATAGAATTTGATCCGTTGGACTGAGTGTAACCATAAAATTATTTCTCATTCACAAATTGACCTCAATGTGAAATTCCACTGCAGTCAGTCGCATGAGAACTACAAATCAGTTTAGTAAAAAGTTGAATTGTACACTTAGAATTACATGCCGAGTCTCGGCTTTCTAAAACTGAGATCCACACAGCCGACCTTTAGGTTTCAATCTGGGTTTGAATCAAACTGAAAACTCGTATATTTTGCTGGAAATCTCGGCATGAGCAAATTGATATCTTTGTTAAAATTCGAAACAAACCACAATGAAGTTTACCGAGATTTCGGATAAATTGTGTGTAAATATTCGAGATATTTAATTCGAATGCCCATAGTTAATTCGAAGGTAATACGCTGCAAAGACGGTGTTTGCGTCGAATTCGGCTGGTGGAGCACAGCGAGCTAAATGAGTGGATCAGGTTAACCAAGACTTGGAGAGCATGGAGCGCAACCGAGAATTGAGAGAAGCAGGCATGAACCGGGAGAATTGGCGTTTAATTGTTGGCGAAGTTTTGTCAATGTATTTGATGTTGTGCCAATGAATGTATGTAATGTATGTAGGCAATACCAAATGCATTTCACGGAGACAGGGGCAGGGGAGGGGTTTGTCAAGGAGAGGTGGTCTGAGCCTGACTCCTAGATATTTGCTTAGATGGCACTGTCTGCCGAAATCGAAATTCTTTAGTGAAATACTATTATAACTGACAGTTTTGACCGTATCGTATTTTGGTAACACAAACGGCAAATGGATCACGGAAATTGAGTTAACAGTAGGTTTTTTTTTGTCCGTAGTTAAAATAGTCTGTTGATTCTAAAAAATCTAATTATATATCTCTTCATTTGAACTTTATCTTCCATGATCGGAATAATCTACTTTGGTTTTCAGTTTTTCCAGGACTATCAAGATATTAATACTTATCTAGTTTTATTTTGCAGTAACAATCCAGTGGATGTCAGATATAAAGTTCTGTCCAGTTAGAATCTGGAATCCCTTATTGTGTTCCAGCGGCACGGAAAATGACCGCTGCAAGAATTTATTTCAAAGTTGTTTATTCAACTAGGCGCTTTCTTTTTGTGATATAAATTTCACGGTGTTTCATTCAGTAAGTCAAAAGTTATTCCAGATGGAAGCCGAGAGAAGAGAAAAAAAATCTGCACACCCACGTTGATAATCCAATGTGGTCCGCAATAGAAATCGTAAAAACGTTGAAAATCGCCTAATCCACCGTGTATGATGTGCTCAAACGTTTCAGGGAGCAAAAGAGCGTAGATCGAGTGCTTCAAGGTAAGCGTCGTAGTGGAACATATGACCTCAAGCTGAGCCAGAAGGTGTTGAAAACCGTCAGAGCAAACCCTGGACTATCAGATAATGAAATCGCACAAAAATACGCTGCTGCTCGCAGTACCGTTCGAAGAATTCGTTTGCGAGCAGGATATCGTTCTTATCGAGCCAGCAAGCAAACAAACAGAACGTTGAAGCAAAGTTTCGTCACCAAAACTCGAGCTCGGAGTAATTGTACCAGCAGGTTTAGACGGAGTACCAAGGATGCCTGCTCATCGCGATGAAACCTACGTCAAAATGGATTTCGGACAACCTCCTGGCCGAAAATTCTACATGGCAACGGAAGGAGGAGATGTTCCTGCGAAGTTTAAGTTTAAGTATGGACAAATTTGCCAAAAAAAAAAAAACTGATGATTTGGCAAGGGATATGCCGCTGCGGAGCAAAGACCAAAGTGTTCGTGACGAATAAGATGATGGACTCGAAGCTGTACAAGGAAGAATGTCTCAAAAACCGCGTACTACCTTTCATTAAAGCGCATAAAGATCCCGTGAAGTTTTGGCCAGAGTTGCCAGTACAGCCGATTTTGGGCAATAATGAAGCGGAAGCTTAAGAAAAGTGGAAAAACGGCTCGGGACGTGACTCAGATAACCAAAATATAGAAAAAATGTGCCAAGGAAGTTGACTCCGGAGGTGTGCAGCGTTTGATGGGAGGAATGAAGAAGAAAGTGCGAATTATCATTAGAAACGAAAAGAAAATAGTTGTAACCTTAAAGAAAAGTAAATTACCCTTGTTTTGATGTATTAAACTTATTTTTAAGTCAATCAATTACTGAGGCACAGATGATTGTATTATTCCGGGTTCTAGATGGACATAGCTTTATTTTTTTTATATACATGTATTATATTCTATTACGTAAGTAACATACAAACATTCAATAAGAAAGGCTAAGGGGGGAATTAAAAGTGCCAGAAGAAGTGTAGGCTGGATGAAGGATTCGTGGTTATGAATGACAAATTCCCAAGTCATGATTAACAATTTTTTTATTATTATTACTATCGAGATTTTCAGCATCAGACTGTTTTATTATGCAGCATACAGTTTTCTATCGCATGATAATGCGAAGTAATGTTTTAATATATTTCAAAAGGGGTCACCATAGTCACACCTTACCACCACCATACTCTCTTAAAGACATTCTTTTTTTTATTGCTGTATTTACGTAACTTTCAAATGTCTAGCTCCAATAGTTTACGAGTTATCAATTTTTATCGAGCAATTTTGCTCAATTGCAAAATCTTATTTTCAACTTCCAGACTGCAGTATTCTAACTGAACTTTAAAAAAATTATCTCTATATTCCTCCACCTCCGCGTTTTCAAAGCCTCATCTTAAAATGAAAGTTTATCCTTCACTGCTTTTTCACCGTAAACCTCACGAATGGAGGAAATTCGAAAAATAGAGAATAAAACATTATATGAATGTTAATATGAATACGAATGACATTTCGCCATGCTGTTACGTTATGCTGGAATGTGTAATAAGTGATTTGTTCCAAACTCAAAAAGCTGCTTGTGAGTAGTTTTAAAATTAAATTTGCTGTATTAGGACAGCCGGAGAGTATTTAGTGATGGTTAAGGCATGTCGTAACTAATTGCCAGTAAATATATAGAAGGTACAAATGCAAAAGAGATGTATGATGTATGATATATACTACCACCCATTGTAGCACGGAAACTAAGTCTGACAGCAATGGGCTCTCCTCGCTGTTAGACTTGATCAAGCTTTAATAACCACTGATTATCCTAATCATGCCATTGTATGAAGGGCCTAAAAGGGGTTGGGGGGATCGGTGGGCAACATCACTTATACGTATCCACAGGGATATAAAGAATCTCCTTCCTACAACAAGACTGAACAATTTGTCAAAAGAGCAAGCTATCTAACATGAGGATGCCCCAAGGAGCGGGGAGAAGAGCCCGCCCTCTATTCACAAACTGTTAGCAATCGGGAGTTGGCATTCCCACTCTCCCCATTCAGAGTGCTTCAATCGGGTGCCCTGATGGTCCTTCCCATTCCCATGAATTATTTTTATAAAAGTGTATATATTAATGTAAATGCAAAATATTGCAATCATTTGTACCTATTATATATGATTTTCATGCGGTTGATCCTGAAATGTAAGAAATGTTGTACATTTTTGGATTTTTTTTAAAGATTTAATTGGATGGATGTTATAGATAGATGGGCAAAACCAACAAAACAATAAGTAACGTTGAGATCATCTATGGAGCAAAATCAAAAGAACAGTATTACCAAAAATAATGATATTGTGAGTTATGGTGAAGTAATGACAAAGATTTAACTGTAAAATCAAACAGAAGCCAAATGATTAAGTCAGAATAAGTTAAAAGTCCAAACCGAAAATGAAAAATAAATTCGGTAATAAGTGCAAATGCTTATCACAGATTCCGGAAATTGAATTAATTTTTTGCGTTCTATAATGGACATATATGGAATGCTAGATATCATAAACTGAAGGGATATTTTGGGTTAGTTTAAGCCAAATACCGCCTTAATCGGTTTAGCGAGGCAAAGAAAAACGATTCTGTTAAAAATCGAATCAACGTCGCTCATTCCTAATTTTCATTCGTTTGAGACTAGTGGTGGCTAGGGACACGAAAAGAATGCTCGTGATGAGTCTGTTTTTGAAACATATTAGACCGTGTACTATTTTAAAGAAATTGAAATTACTAATTTTGAATAACATTTAAAGAAAAAACATTAATTTAGATTCATTCAAACTTGTAATTAAGACGGAATTGTTAGTAAATGTTATGGATACTAAAACAAAAGAGTAAATATTTGAGTGACTATTGGGTTAAAAAGCACTTTTCGTTCTCTCTGTCTAAAACCTGTATCCACATAAATCCGGACACCTTCAAATCATTGTAACTTTTGAAATATTGCACTTAGGAATTAAAAATTTCACTGGTATAGCTGAGACTCGATGATGAAAAAGACTATGATTGATGTTTACATATCATGTTTAGTATTCAAGATGGCGACGAAGGAAAAACAAGCGCGAGCGAATTTTTCACGGGCGTACGGCAAATCCTGACTTGTCAATACGGGACCTTGCAAAAAACATTTTATTTGCTTAAATCCACTGTTCACGATGTGCTCAAATCATTTTCGGAACGTTTGACGGTGGAGAGGAAACCGAGAAGTGACAAAAACATTGGACGCGCTGATCCTGTCATGGACCGAAAGGTGAAAAGGATATTAACGAAAAACCCGAATCACTCCATTCAAACGGTGGCTCGTAAAATAGGGATGTCGCCTGGTTTTGTTCAAAAATCAAAACAACGTTTGGGACTTAAGTCGTATAATGTAAAAACAGTCCCAAATCACAACGACAAACAGAACTTGGCCTCAAAATCACGGGCTCGACGTTTGTACTGCGAATATTTGTCGAAGTTTTCATGAGTTGATATGGACGATGAAACTTATGTCCTGGAGGATTTCAAGCAGCTTCCACGGCTGGCTTTTTATTCTGCTACAGCTGAGCATTTCAGAACGAAGAAGGCATCGAAATTTCCCAAAAAATACCTTGTGTGGCGAGCATTTTACACGTGTGGCAAAAAGAGTAAATCTTTCGTCACTACATGCACAATCAACAAGGAGATCTATCAGAAAGAGTGTCTGCAGAAGCGATTGTTACACTTCATCAAAAGTCACAAAGAAAAACCTTTGTTCTGGCGATGCCACTATGCTGAAACTGTGATGGAGTGGTACCAAGCAAATCAAGTGAACATTGTACCAAAAACCTCAAACCCGTCAAATTGCCCAGAGCTACGACCAATCGGGAGATATTGGGCTCTGATGAAGCGGAAGCTTTCTGGAAAGAAGCAAGGAATCAAAGACATCAAACACTTCCAACAAATTTGGACAAATGCGGCTTCTACGATTTCTGAAGGGTCTGTACAAACCCTAATGGACGGAGTTGAGCGCAAAGTTCGAAAATTTTATGCAAATACCGAATAACTATGTTTTGTCTTCACGAATTGTTAAAACACATCCCATGAATCTGAAACAACCAACTACGACGGAAATATAATGCGAAATTTATGTTTCATTCATGTGTTGAGGTGTCCGGATTATTGCGGATACACACCTTAGACATTTCAATTTGGTGGCTTATCGCCTTTTAACTCTTTGCATGCACTCAAACTAAGTTTCTTGATTTTATCAATTATTAGGTCACGAAATTTTAACGTCCGGAAATAGAACCCAGCCACGTCCGACTATACTTTCACGTTCTTTAAACTCACTGGTTAAAAAAAGAATGAACGTAACCCGCTAAGCATTAAAATGAATACTGAGTATTTTTTGGCCCATCACCCAATGTAGCATCGAAGTCGATGCTTAACAACTTCCTAGAAAACAAAGATTCCTCAAGCAAGAACCTTCAAGCACTGATTAAACTTTGTTCGAGATGGGTATCGTTGTCTACGGATATCCGATTTCCGCCACCTGAAACATCCCTCCCGCCACTTCACTGCAGCATTCCAGAGAGCTTTAAATGGACGTAATATGGGAACCAATGTGCGGTGCTACTTCAACATCCGGATGAGACTGTGAATATCTACGCAACAGGAGAACACATCTCAGTTCGCCGACTTGTCAGGCTGATTTATCATTCTGAGTAATGTTTACGACTCCGCTTGGTTGCTATTCTTCGCTCTTTCCGGTGTTGCTGGATCAGTATTGGCCCTAGCCAATATAAAAGCAAAACAGAAAGTAATAAAACTGCTGAGAGGATTATGATACCAAAAATACCACTGAATGCTCGGTATGTTGAGCAAACATGAAAAGCAGCACAATTTTTTAGCGAATGTGATCTCAGGATTCTTTTTTTTTTCTCATTCGGGTGCTCTTATTTAAAAACGAAATAAGTTCGCTTTAAGAATTGAGCAGCCATACTAGTTGGATGAGATGAAATTTCAAATTATATTATCAGAAAGCTCATTGTGTGCAATTAAAACTTTCCTCATAAAGCAGCTCGTGGTAGGTACCACACTCGTGAACTAAGGCGGAAAATGGTTGAAGAGAAAGCTGTTTTACGCGAGGTGAAAAAACTTAGGAATTTTTCAAAGCTAGAAAAACTTTTTCACCACTCAAAGGCAGTTTGGCTTCACTGGAGGAGAATTGAAAAATGGCTGGAATACTTTCGGCTGTGTTAAAATTTGCGGTTAGCAAAGATGTTCAGTCATAGTTCGTGACAATTGAGTCTTCATGCTTGAATTTGCATCGGAAAAGTAGTCCACGAGTAGCACATTTTCATGATTTGCATAACATTTGACAGCCATTACCCCCGCTCGAAAATCAAATCCCTGTTGAGCACGAGTTTGAATAATTCGAGCCGAGAACTTGACTTTGTGGTCGTCAGATAGCTGTAGAATATCGACAGTACACGGTGATAGTGAAAAAATAATTTTGGTTACTCATTTGAGCTAGAATTCATAATCAAAGCAAGCTAAGTCAACGGTCAGGTGAACTTTTATGTCGGTGAATATCATTAGCAACTTTTTAAATTGGCTTAATTTACTACTAAATCAAATAAATCATGAAAAATAGTTGCAGGGAGTCGATAAGTTCAACAAACATCTACTTTATCATTCGCGCTGGGATAGAAGGATGTTGCACTGAATTCTCAAAATGACAAATTTACAGCTGGACAAACCACAACAAAAAATGTGACGAAGGATAACTTTTCCCAGTGACTATGGCATAATTAAACAGTCATTATCGCGAATTTCGTTTGTCAAAGTCAATGATGAATCTCAGCACTGGTAGTGGTTTTCTACCAGTAGTAGGTTTATTTATACCGTACGCCTACTGCATCCTTTGGGAAAACTAAAGTTATTTTAATATTTAGGAATCCCAATAAAGTTTCCGAACTATGTCTTCCATCACGTTCAAGAGGATTCATAAGCAAAAAAACATACTAGAGCAGCTTGGAATAAACCGAAACAGCTGTTTACCGTAGATACAGAAAAGTTAACAGTCTGAATACTTTATTAATTGTTATCTTTTCGTTTTGTACAATCGTTTCGTGCCACACAGAAAACTTGAGCTTGAGAAAACTTTAAAGAATCATTGAATCGGAGTTGCTGTGGTTCATGCTGATAATTAGATTAGTGGGTTTAAGATAAATGTTTTCATAGCCGCTAAGTAAGAGTACATGGAGTGTACACTGTACATGAGTTGCAATAAATTAGTTATCAGGAATGTGAACAGAGTTGTTCGACGAAGACTACGTCTTATGCCTTGTTCAGACTACAGAGTTGTAACATAATACAAGGGTGTTATAAAAATTATCAACACGAAATCATCACGTCATCAAGATAGTCTTGCATCATGTTACAACTCTGCAGTCTGAACAAGGCATTACGGCAAGGGTATGCAAAAGTGACTCAATTAATCATCGATAGATTTTCAAAACTTTTATATCAACCGGTTGAAATTTTTTCCGCGTATCAATTATCCTTCACAATTGTAAACTATTGAAAATAACACAAATAAAAGGTGATGTAATACAGTGTCGTTTTGCAAACATAATTCATCAAATGCACAGTAAAGTATTGTCCTATCACAGATTCCAAATGTGAGTAAAGGAGGTCTCATATTCAGCAGTGAGCGACATGAGTTCCTGTTATTGTCTATTGGAAGTTATGTTTACAAAGCCAAAAGTTATCTCGTTTTTGAAATGGAAAACTTCGATTGTCCATCGAGAATTTAGAGATGCAATCGAGCTATATCGATGTTTATTGAAGGAAGCATACGACAAAATCACGGCAATCAAGAACAGCTTGGTACGATCAACCATATTGAATCACAAAGGCTTGGCGGGTTATTTCCAATGAGTTCACTAATGTAATAAATGATGCACTCCAAGGATTAGCAATGAAACAATTCTACGATGGGATCTTGGTTCTGGTCAAAAAGAAAGGAGGTGACAAAAGTGCGAAAGGGTATCGTCCAATATCACTTTTAAACTTTGATTACAAAGTCTTTGCAAAGATCCTCAAACGTAGAATACATTCTCTGCTTCCGTTGGTGTTGACAGATAATCAAAAATGCTCAAATGAAAAAAAACCTATATTCGAAGCAACAAGCCGTGCATACGATAGAATCTGTCAACTTAAACAACACCGTAAAAGTGCACTTCTGGTGTCTTTTGATCTAGAACCCGATTTTGCTTTCATCATCCAAGGAAGTTGAACATAATTCAAAAAGTCATTCTTATCAACTCGTATATAACATCAAAACTTTGGTATATGGCCTCAAATATTCCACTGACAAAAGGATTTGCCACAAAAATTAAGGCAGAAATCGGGAAATTCATTTGGTATGGCCAAGCTCTACAAAGAAAAGCCTTTGTCAACTTGATTCTCCCAAAATCTAAAGGTGGTCTAAGCCTGCATTGTCCAGAGACAAGATAGAAGGCACTCTTTTTGAACCGAGCGATAAGCACGGCAGGACAACTTCCATTTTTGAGTAGCTTCCTAAAGAATCCAAACATTCCAGTACCAGCGATGTTCAACCATATAAGACTTTTGCAAACCGAAATGTCCCAGTTACCTCATCAATTAATCAGTACAGCATCGTCTAAAGCGATATATCTCCACTTTTTGAATCTAAAACCGGATCCTGGATTTGTAACGGCCAATCAACGTAACTGGAAGGCCGTCTTCAAACACCTTCATAACAAAATTCTGTCATCAACGCAGCGATCCAACTGGTTTGTGGTAATGAACCAGAAGATTAGACATCGAGATTTGCTATTTCAACGAGGCGTGGCAGATGACCCCAATTGCGAGACATGTCCGGGAGAAGCAGATACTACGATACACAAGCTGTTCCGTTGCCAAAGCAGCAGGGAAATATGGAGGTTTCAACGGAGACTCGAGTCAAGACTAGCCAGATTAGAACCAGATGATTTTGTATGTCCTGATTTTTAGAATACTATTCGCACCTCAAAGAACTCCATTATAAAATCATTAGGTCTATTCTTCAGCTATCATATAGAAACAAATGAAAACTTATTAAGTTTAGACAATTTTATATTTTATGTAAATATTAACAAGTAAACATAAAAATATAAGGTTTAAAAAAAAATTGGGGAATCCAGATTGGACCTCGAAAGGAATTGGGACCGAGTCTCAGCGATGTTGGGTCGGATGCGGAGCGGATCCAGATCTGACCCGATTGAATAGAAAAACATTTTGATAACTGGTAGGGTGAACCTAAGGCGAATCCAGTTCCGCACTGGCAATAACCAAAAATAAGTTATTAGGGCCGATGCCAGATTCATCATCCCATATCAGGTAGCATAGAGTAGAAGTACGAAAATCAGTTTTGTGTGTGTGATCATTTATGAGTAATAATAAATGCTTTGGGTGGCAGTTTGAGAACGAGAGATAAAGTGAAACTCATCGCAAATCACGTCGTCTGCGGGATACGGCGCAGGTGTGGCGGGTGAGATGTCCTATACATTTTGGTTTAAATCGATGCTACAACGTACTTTTGTATTCCATTGAAATCAACCATTCACATTTGTGAGTGGCCCCAACGGCATTCTTACTGTTGGCTCAAATTGGATCTTAAACTCGATGGTTCAACGTACTTTTGAATGTCATTGAAATGATACACCCACACTTGTGAGTGGCTCCAACAGCATTCTTACTGTTGATTTAGATCGGTTCTCAAACTCGATGTTTTAACGTATTTTTGTATCCTGCTGGAGTGAACCACAAACATTTGTGAGTGACCCCAACAGCATCTCTATTGTTGGTTTGAATCCGTTTTAAGACTCGTTCTGTTAAATTATTTGTTAATCCTACTGAAATAAACCACCCACACTTGTGAGTGACCCCAACAACATTCTTACAGTTGGTTTTAGTCGGTTTACAGATTCGATGTTTTAACGTACTTTTGAATAATATTGAAGTAGACCACCCACATATGTGAGTGAAACCAGCGCCATTCTTGCTGTTTGTTTGAATTAGTTCTCAGACTCGATATTTAAGCGTATTTTTGTGTCCTATTGAATGACGTTCTAGGAACGGCAACGAACTAGTAAAAAACTCGTCTCACTTTTTATACATCATCTTCGTTTCTATCACTGCAGTGTTTATCCCACTCCAGTGACTGTTGGTATAGATCGGTCCAAGTTGGATCTCAAGCGTTGAGATGAAATACCTTGTTTTCCTAATAAAATACCATTATCACACTCTGTGAGTGGCCCCAATAGCATCCTTACTGTTGATTTAAACCAGTCAAATTAGGCTGTTTGGAATTATTGAAAATCAATTTGTTTTCCCAATGAAAAACACTTTGTAAAATGTTGATCGTATCTAAACCACTAGGCGCTTATAACTCTATCATATCTCGATTGACTTTACATATTTTTGCTGTTTTTAATAGGAGTTTTTTACGCCTACTATTTTTATTTACTCAAGAAGTTCAAGTAAAACAAATAAAACCTGACTATACCTTTTGTTCAAATTCATCTATCGAGGTGGGAAAAAATCCAAGAATATTGCTTTCCAGCAAGTTAAATAAATTTCCAAACGCGACAAAGATTTTTATATTTATTATGAACCGATACAAAATAATCCGTCGAGCACTACCCGAATAACATAGAAAAACCTTCCTGTGATCATTGTGGGAATGCAGAGATGGAACATGTTTACCTAAACAGCCAAGGTCACACTAACTTTCCTACCCTATTCACACCTGGTTGCATGGACGTGACCGGCGATGTTATTGATTATTAAGGGGGGATATACAGTTAGAATGCCAAAAAATTCAATTTTATTTTTTTGCATAACAAGTTAGTAAATTGCACGGAGAATACGTTCCTGAAACCCTTTTTCCGAAATTCAAACTCCAAATGTTTCTTTCCATCGTTTTTCGAAAACGCTTTTTTCGCGCGCCGCAGGTTTAAAGAGACGCTTGACCACATGAAAAAACTTTCAACGCGTTTATCTCATAACTGCATTTTTGGAGTTTATGCCGGTGATAACTCAAAAACTAATTATTCGATTAAGCTGAAACTTATAGTTGTATGAAGTATTACCTTTTATATTAATTAAAAATTATTTTAATATTTTTTTTATTATATATGAAAAAAATTAATAAAATGGCGGAAAAAAAGCGGACTTTTTCAAAAAAGTTACGCCAAAAGTGACAATTTTTTTTTAACTTTTTTTCAATTCATCTACTAACTGTAAATGTAATGAATGTATTTGTTTTGAGTAAGCAGGTTTCAGATCAAAACTGCGACCAGTAGAGCCGGCACAAGTAAAATACAACGACTTTTTCAACGCCTTCTTACGCGCGCCATTTTGTTGAATACGATTTGAAAACAATATATTTGTTTACTACATGGATACACTTATAATTGTAAAAAAGTTTCGATTGATTTGAGTAAAATCTTCCCCTTGAAATCTATTTTTCAAAAATGATTTTTGTTTTCTGGTTCTAACTGTTTATCCTCCTTAAAGAAATTGAGTCACTGAAACGTTTACAGTGAGAATAGTCGGTTACTCTCAGCACCATTCAGTTGAATCATAGTGCAATTTAACTCAATAACGGAGAATCAACCATTGATACGTGCAGTCAGTCAAGCTAAGCTAAGCTGACTAAGCTACGACGTCCAAGCGGACTTACGGCAGTTGGCCGGAACTGGCCATAAATATCGAAAAGAATGACCGACATGGCAGATCACATCCTCCTTCACGTGCTACTTCTTGATGATAGTAGCACCTTCCGACAGGCACTGCATCCTGTTTATCTCCCTGTTCACCGCAAGCCCCAAAGGAAAGAACAACGGCTTGGATTAGCTTATTGGATTGAGAGATATATTGTACCCGGTACCGTGTCAATCGTTGCCGTTCAGTGTCAAGTAGGTTTCGTCATCCAGTACGACCAAGACGTCGCGATTCACCGAAATATATTTTTCACCACCACGTTCAGTTGCTCCTTCTTGATGATTGCCTGCTCATAGAAATGGTTGGCCTCGACTGACGCTTCCGCATAGCACTGTCCATCTTTTTGAAATTATTCTTAACAGTTCAGTTGAATCCACCAACCTCTCGATCCAAGGCGCGAAACGAGAAGGCCACCCTGCCCTCGTTCTTCCTCTTTATTTTCAGCTGTACTTTACGGTCGCACATCACTGTTGTAGATATTGGATCGGCTATATCCGGCGAACACGAAGTGCCTCACGATGTCAAATTTCTCTGCTCCGGGGTGAAGCTGACAGTAAAAACAAACTATCCAGCGCAGTTGCTTAATTGTTTCAGCCATGGCTGCTGCAAATCAACTGAGCGTTATCAATTCAATTGTCATTTTTTCTGTACACAACCTACGATTGGTGGATTCAATCGCATGGAAAAAGCTGAAATCAGTTCATTGTTTAGAGCATACGTTGCCAGTGAAAACTAGATGCATGACTGTTGATGTCAAGACAGGCTATATCAAGATGTTGGTGTGCACTGTAAATAAAATTTTGTCGTTTCTGTGCATTGTCAGAGATTTAATACTACAGCCGAAAACAAAACTACATGAGGTAAAAATTACATGTGCCTTTATTTGCTGGAAATGAAAACGCCTAATGTATAGTAATGTTCTACTAAATTGAATTTTTGCATTCTTGATTTAAAATTGTAAGACAATTTTGTTGTGAGTACATTATTTTCCATATCCTGCCTAGCTATTTGATATTGTATCAGTAAACCATATTTCAGAAACAACATCCAGTTGTTTGAGAGCTCGTTCACGGGTTCTACCACTTTGTATATAACTCTTATTTCTATCAACCTTTTTTGATCTTATCAACCGTTTAATCCTTGTGAAAGCAGAAGCAGTTTCACAATAATATTTTTTTTTAATTCCATAGATATACCTAGCTTTTGTTTGAAAGCGATTATAATGTACATTAATTGTTATGTTATATATTCTCCGTGCGAGGAGTAACGATTATGATGTAGAAGGAGATGTTCGCTCATCACCAAGAGTGAACAACAATGTTTTTTTTTGGCTAGAATGAAAGATATGAAGAGTAAGTTTTGATAGTTCCGCTAGTGTGCGGCAGGAAATATAGCAGATATCTTAGGAAAATTGAGCGAAAAGGGCATGTGTACAGTGGTACTCGAACCAACGACATTTTTGCCTAACATCCCACTGCGGGGTAGGTTGAAGCACGGACTAAGTCCGCCACTTCAACAGGCAAAAATGTCCGGTTGGAAGACGCTCATGTACCACTGTGGCTTGTATAGTTATTCTAGCGATCTATTGTGTGCACTCTGTTTACTGATGCGCACATGGGAGAGGAACTCCATTTATTGTTTTACATACATTAATTGTTATGTTATATAGAGTTGATATGCTAGTAATGGACCCCTTAGTAGGAGCTTTGAACATTGTCGATGAATTCCATAAGAATTTTATTAACTATTTATACAACAATCGCACATTTGATGAAAATAACTAGTCATTTACACAAAATTATAGTAAACTCTATTTTTGAGGCTAGGTTTTCCTGGTAAACATCGATAATTGCGCTGATCATAATGTGCCTTTTTTGGACCCATTTGCTTATTATGGACCCGGGTCTATAATGCGCATTATAGACCCGGGTCCAAAATACGCATATCAACTAATTTGATTAAAATGATTGATCTGACGCAGCTAAACCAATTTTTTATCTCGTAGACAAATAGGGTAACGCATATATTTTGGACTTATATAGGGTTGATATGCTAGTAATGGACCCCTTAGTTGAAGCTTTGAACAATTTCAATGAATTCCACAAAAAATTTATTTACTTTTTGGGCAACACTCCTACATTTGATGAAAATAACTAGTCATTTACACAGAATTACGGTGAACACTAATTTTTAGTCCAAGTTTTCCTGGTAGACATCGATAATTCGCGATGGTCATAATGCGATTTTTTGGACCCATTTTCTTATTTTAGACACAGGTCTATAATGCGCATGTCAACTAATTTGATTATAATGATTAACCTGACGCTGCTAAACCAATAAGTTATCTCGTAGAAAAATGGGGTAGCGCATGTATTTTGGACATGTATATATTATGGCCACCTTCCATCACGGAGAGAAATGAGTCTTGTTTGAAATAACCAACACTATGGTAGAAATGTAAAGTCTGGCTCTGCTTGAGATGAAGTTGATGTTTGTTTGCTTCAAACTCGCGATTGTAGTTGAAGCAAACCACTTTTTCAAGTGATTTCTACTCAGATAATAACATTGTTTTAAATTTAATGTTTGTTAATTGGAACTGCAAGTCTGCTTATTTTCAACCCTAAAAATGTTTGTTTTAACCAAAAATTTAATTGCTATACACAGTTCTGTTTGGCTGATTCAAACTGTGATCTTAGGTTGAAATAACCTGAATGTTTGGTGAAAATGGCCATAGTTTATGGTTGGGTAAATACCAACCTTAAATATGATGGAGAACAAACTACACGATTAGTTTCCCTCATATGGTGTCAGTAAAATTCCTATCAGTTGTTCGTGCGGTGACATTTCGTGAGTCCGGAGTGAAATTGGTGATTTAGTGTAACTTATGATTCATAGTGTTTCAAAGTATACTACAGTTATATGTTATTGTTTATAAAGAATAAAATGCCGTATAACCGGGAGAGCATAAAGTGATTTTTTATCTACTATAGGAGACCTTAAATGAAACTAAATGCATAATTGTCCATGCCTTTTGGTATACACTATACTCAATACAGTTTTGCGTTTAACGGAAGTCCAGCTAAATAAATACTAAATAAATAAGTGGAACAAAAAATACGGTAGGTGTAGTACTAATTTTTATTTGATTTCAACCAGTTGGTTGGTTATTTCAAACGATACCGCTGGTTTCAATTACCGATTCGATATTTATTTCAAACAACAAGTTTGTTTCACTTACGCTAAGTTTTGGTTGGAACAAGCGTTGAGTTTTGTTTGAATTTGCCTAGTAATGTGCTTGTGCGTTTTTTAATATTGAACTTTTGTTGATTCAACGTAAACTGGTTGTTTTTACCATACTTTTTTCTTCATGATAGATAAAATTCTAAACGCATCCGATATGTTACAACACCAGACCTATCTAGGTTCAATCTAGGTACACCTAGAAGAAAACTAGTACAATTTTGGATGCATGTGTTCGGTTCTTTAGTGCTAATATTTTCAGGGGCGATAGGGGATGATATTTGAGGAAAACAAAAGTTCTACGCGTATGCTCAAATCTAAAATTTTACGGAGGTGTTGAACTTTAATTTTTTTGGTACATGTTAGTCTTAAATTGGCTGTAACTAAAAATTATGTTATTTAGCAGGATTTTATTTGGGCTGCCGATTCCAAACAATGGGCAAAATCGTAGCAGAGATGACTATCTGCTAACTCTTCTGGAAAAAAAACATAGCTGTTTTCGGAAACCGTGTGGTATTGTTTTGAAAACATTTGAATTGTGCATCCTGCGCACAGACATTACCACGGTTTGGTTGAATTCATGATTTTATTATCTGCTAATTGATGGCACAACATGCCTCATTCAAAACAAAATTGTAAAAAAAAACTTCGCAAGATAAAAAGTTTGTGTTAAAGAGAGAGAGAGAGAGAGAGAGAGAGAGAGAGAGAGAGAGAGAGAGAGAGAGAGAGAGAGAGAGAGAGAGAGAGAGAGAGAGAGAGTTGTAGAACACTTTCAAAGATATGTTTTTGTTTTCGAATTAAGGAAATAAATTGTTTTTTTTTACCAATTTATTTTCCGTCGGCCTATTTCCTCACGTGGTGACAATCACCGACGCCAGAGAGACGACTCCACCACCTGGACCCTACCTAACGACTCATGCATATGGGCCGGGACCAACGGCTTTACTTCCCTTCCGAAGGAAGACGTGACCAAGATTTTTTCGCCTCAGAAAAACCACCGACGTCGACTGGGATTGAACCCAGACCCACTGGGGTGCCAGTAGCAGTCACGCTTACCACTACACCACCGACGCCGGCGAAATAAATTGTTGGTAAATAACATAATTGAGCTACAGCCAATTTAATACTTACATCCACTAAAAATTAAAAGTTCAATAACTCCGAATACTTTGAGCTTTCTCCATAGGCGTAGAACAATTTTTTTCCTCAAATATCATCCCCTATCGCCCCTGAACACATTTGTATTAAGGAACCGAACACCCTTTAAAATGTATTTTACAGCAAAGTGACCAAAATACATACATGCTCAAAATATATTCAGCCCCGTACAATGATAGAAAAGTAATGAAAATATCTATGTGTCCGATACTTCAGATTCCGTGTAAGTATGCTTACATTTATTAGTTTTTCCTATTCAACAATTTTCACTTTAGACGGTGTGCAAACAATAAGTTCGGTTTGTTTAAAAACTGAAATGAAGGGTTGCCAAATAGGCAACATAGCACTTCCAATTAGTCCTATAATGGACCCTCAAAATTTAGACAATTTGTCAAATTTTTCATAGCTTTTATTACTGCATTGTAAAATTTAATATAAGTACTACGTATTAATATTTCGAAAATGCATTTTTAAAATCTACAATTGATTTATATGATCAAATGCTTTATTCTCTCCTGTACCGAAAATACTTACAAATCACTGTACCATGCAGTGATCAGGTAAACATAATTAATAATGATGTTTTATGTGTAACAATTGTGAAGAATCATATTCTAACCTTTGTTTTAGTGTGGATACTATGTATTTTAACTGAAATTGCTTAGGTGAAATACGAAAATATCGAAATAATTACAATAATATGCTAGGGGGTCCATTATACGCACAGGGTCCATTATACGCATACAATCCCTATTCTCCGTGCGAGGAGTAACGATTATGATGTAGAAGGAGATGTTCGCTCATCACCACGATCGTCAGTCGGTGCGAATCAAAACAAACCCAAAAAAGGAGAGAAAAAATGTTTTCAGTCAGCGGCTCGGTCGCACTTCATTAAACTGGAACGTATTCAGTATCGGTGTCTTCGTATCGCGTTAGGTTGCATGCACTCGACTCACACCATGAGTCTTGAAGTGCTGGCTGGCATGTTGCCACTCTCGGATCGGTTTTCAGAATTATCACTCCGGCTCCTCACGAGGTGTGAAGTTATGAACCCTCAAGTAATCTGAAACATTGAGAAGCTCTTGAGTGAAATCCTCAAACTCGTTTCATGCCTTTGTACCACTTGTATATAACACAGGATGTCAGCCCTTCGCCGAATATTCCCAATCGTGTTTGCTTCTCCGACTTCGACAGTTCGGTTCATTTTGATTTATCCATGAAGCAGGAACTTCGTGGAACTCCAGAGCATCATCGTCCTATGATTGTTCCTTGTGATATTTGCTGCAAAGTTTGGCCACGTTGATTCCACTAAACCGTTTTTCACTGACGGATCATTGATAGAGGAGTCAGCAGGCTTTGGTATATTTAATGAAACTTATAGCGCCAATCGTAAACTTCAAGCTCCTTATTCCGTATATGTCGTTGAATTAGCGGCAATACACTTTACGCTAGAAATTGTTGCCTCACTAACACCGGACCAGTATTGCATTTTTACGTATAGTCTTAGTTCTACAGACGCTATTCGCTCATTGAAGCCGTTAAAGCACTCCTCGTATTTTCTCATGAAAATACAGAAGCTTCTAATTGCTTTATCTTCGCGTTCTTTTATTATCACCTTTGTATGGGTCCCATTTCATTGTTCAATTCTGGGCAATGAGGGAGCGGACTGGCTTGCAAAGGTGGGTGCTATGGAAGGCGATATTTATGACCGACGAATCGCCTTCAACGAATGTTTTGCTATTTTTCGTCAACAGGCACTCGTTAGCTGGCAGTATAAATGGAGTAAAGGAGATTTGGGGTGATGGTATCATTCTATCATCTCAAAGGTGTCGAAGAAACCCTGGTTTTGGGGTACGGATGTGGGTCGAGACTTCATTCGTGTGATGTCTCGCCTCATGTCCAATCACTATCCTTTGAACGCTCATTTATATCGTGTTGGGCTGAGTGATAGCAATCTCTGTGAGTGTGGACAAGGCTTTCAGGACGCAGATCACATTATTTGGTCATGTGCTGAGCATCGAGGAGACAGATTGGAGCTTTATGATTCCCTTCGGGCTCGAGATAGACAACCCAATGTACCAGTTCGAGATATTTTGGCTCTGCGTGACCTGGAGTTTATGAAACTCATTTATGTGTTTTTGACTAACATTAGCCTTAGATTGTAGTTAGTTTAACCTGTATGTTTACTTTAAGTTTTTTTATCTGTGTTTGTGTGCGTTTTTTTTTCTTTCTCAAAAATGTTCAAGTCAAAAGAAGCCAAAAGTTGTATAGTTTTAAGTTTTTAAAACAATTCAGTAATTAAAAAAAATTGTGTTATGCAAACCACACTTCAAATTCCAGCCCACCTTCCCATCCTTTCAGTTGTTATTCCTGTCAACCTCGAGACGGCCGAGAGTAATCGGTGCTTTTCCCTTAACGTTAGGTTTAAGATAATTGATGTATATAAATATGAAAACGTGGCTCTGTAAAGTTAAATCGATTGAGCCTGTACAAATAAATGAATTGGATAAAAATTGGACGTTTTTCCAAATCGCTGATCTGAATCATGTAATTTAACTGGGTTAATATGTTGAATTTAGAACGGTAACCAAGTATGATCTTTCTGTTCCCGTATGCAGGGCAAGGCTCACGCTAGGCTGGTGGCTGTTTACATGTATACATACTGTATATATCTGGATCAACAATAGAAAAGGGCCCATCAACATTTGTAAACAAACACTCCTGTAGAGCCCGTTTTCTCGGAAGCCGTTGGCTACACACGCAAACCTACAGAATCATCGTGTAGGGGAAACTTTCCCCTACATGGTGATGGTATTGGTTTGCGTGGGTGGGCTACGCTTTGCGAGGAAATAGGCTCAGAAGTGTTTGTTTACAAATGTTGATAGGCCCTTTTCTATTGTTGATCCAGATATGTAAGAAATTTTAATTGCATGTTCAACCACTATAAAGATGTATTTTTCCAACTGGGTTTTAACGATTATTCATCCCTTCAAATACCACTCAGGAAATCGATGAACGCATGGTGCAAGAAGTTAGGATAATCAAAGGTGCATTTCATTAAGATCAACAACTGGTACTGGCTCACCTGCCCTATATTTGCGTCTGTTTCTAGTGCAAATATCTTCGACCGCGCTCACTGCGGTAGGTAAAAAACGCATCTCCTGAAAGCTTATTGAAACTTTTATCCAAACCATGGAACTATGGAAGCTTCGTATGAAAATTTCATCCACCCGAAAAAAGCTTCCGCTCAGCAAAACTTGTATCCCCGAAAGCTGCGCTCCACCGGTTACACATAAACAAACCCCATACCCGTACCTTTCGTCAACTCCGCATGCGCTTGTCCATGTGTTTTTCCTTCTTTCTGCTGAGCTTTTACGCATCCCGAAAGCTTTCGTCGCAGCACGTGCTCCGTACATACTTCGGAACCCGATCGTCATTGTTTACGTTATTTATTTTCATTACCAAGCACATACTATCTCCGGTCTGAATGTGTGTGAGTGTCCGTGTGCTAGACAACTTTCACGCCCAATTCCGTCCGAATGATGAATGAATGAAAGTTTCCCAGCAACCAGCAACGTGCTAGCGTAACACAGTTTGAAAGCGCCAAAACACAAACACATCGTTCCTTTCGAATGCCGCACTCCGTGTGAAAGGAGCTGGTGGCCTTTGCTGTCAGGGAAACCCGCTTAGTTTTTCCCGAGCTTTCGATCCGTACGGTCGCAATTTTTCCCGAAACACATTTGCAAACGGCGCGTGTTCCGCGTTCATCTCAAGAGGCTGGTACCTGCACCAATGTGATTAACGTTCGGCGGACGGTGTGGGGCGACTGTTGAGTCGGTGGATGTTCTAGGGCTTGGGTAGGGGATGGTGTTTTCTTACTTTGGCGCTCACAGTAGTTATATTTGGTGTAATTCCGTTGTGGCACGCGACTACCCTGGATTAGCGCATTTGCCGTCGTGATTGTTATGTGTCTGCGCCTTCTACTCCTTCATGCCTGATTTGAATCTGAAGTGGTGCCCCGCTGGGAACGAAGACTTCGTTTAGTGGAATATGCTGTTTGAGTGAAATTATTAGATTTGCTTATGGTATGCGATTAAAACAAAGGTTGGCTTTCGTAGTGCTGTGTTAATATACTGGATGTTTAATTGGTATAAATCGACGTTTACAAAATTTGACTAGCAGCAGCAGCGCAGGGGTTAACTAGTTTGGTGGCTTGCAAGGACCGTTTCCATCCAGCAGTGGGTGGCTCAACTTGGAAGGTTTCCAGCGTTTAGCCGTCCAGCTGGTTGTGCACAGAAAAGAGGAGGATATAGGATAATGGGTTTGCGTGTCTCGGTTTGTTTGACTTAATAGAGCTAACATCTAATTAATCGTGACGTGATGGCACGCGTTGGAAAGCTGTACGTTGGAATCGAGCAATTTGTGTTTACGGTTGAAAATGTATGTAGGCCACAAATTTTCTGGATGGTGAACAGTGTGTGCCGGGGCTCGTACGAGCAGTTTAATTCGACCGAAAACTTTAACTTATGGAATGGGATAACTTAAATTAGATCGGGGCATGCACACAGTTTGTTGAATTTGTTCTATTTTTAGTGTTCAAGTAATAACAACTTTAAGGATTTGAATATATTTAGTGACTCATTCAACATCCTGATGGGTAAACGATCGTGCAGCGTGCACACTGTAGGAAAATTGGAATTCAGAATTAAGTGAGCAAACAAGAAAATCATTCATACTAGTTCAGTACTCTTTTCAGACAATTGTGATTCATTGTCAGCAAAAGTTGTTATTCTGCTTAGAGTTCGTGGATGTTTTGAGCTACAATGTGATCAATACCATAAAGCAGTCTGATAAAAGAGTTTTATAGCAAGAAAATAATAGGGACAATAAAACGGTTTTATGAGCTTCCAAAGTTGTCACCAAAGCCTAAGACGCTATGTCTTCAGAGGAACGAACCACCATCGGCTTTTTATATATTTGACTGGTTAGAAGGTTGGGTGGCTGGAAAATAAAGGCCATTAAGAAATACTTTTTTTTTTAAATTTTGAGAAGTTGAAGCTGAAAGGTTATGGTTGCTTTTAATTGCACCTGTTCTTTGTTGTTTATTTCCTTTCACCGCTAACTTTAGAATATCTACAAAATGTAAGATGAAGGCATCAAGTAGTGACAACGGCTGACTGTAGTATTGTGAACAACGAGCAAGTGCTCGGATTTCAAAAGTTTTCGCTAGCACTAAAAAGGTTAATGTGGAATTATATATTTCGTTTCGTTGCAGCATCAAGAATATTATATTGCTTTATTTAAAAAGCGATTCAGTAACTACTTCGAGGGAAGATGTCTTTTCATGGAATCTCATTGAAGGCAGCTCAAATGTCATATGAACTTTCAGTGCTGTGCATGGCTGTTTGCATTTATTTGAACGAATTAAAATTGAGCCTCGAATACTGTACGCTATAAAACAAGCTAACTTTGACATATATTGGAATCATTATATGTTGGACATCTTAAGTGGAACTTATACACAAAAAAAAGTAATGACTTCTCAAGTATACAAAAACTAATATGTCGAATATATACATCATATAAGGGCAAGAAACGCAAAAAAGAAGGAACAAAGATAAACTAAGGAGACAAAATATAACCAAAAACAATCCGTTAAAAAATAGAATCCGGAACAATAAAATCATCTGTATCTCGGAAACGGATTGACGTCCAAATGAGTTTAATACATCAAAACAAAGTAAATTTACTGTACTTTAAGGAATTCGTACTCTCTTTTTTATTTCTTCCATCAAACGCTGCTCACCTCCAGAGTCAACTTCCTTGGAACATTTGTTCCACATTTTGGTCATCTGAGTCGCGTCCCGAGTCGTTCTTCCACTTTTTTTAAGCTTTCGCTTCATTATTGCCCAAAATCTCTCGATGGGCCGGAACTGCGGGCAGTTGTGTGGATGCTTGTTTTTATCGATGAAATCTACGTTATTACCGGGGTACCACTGGATGACTTCCCGGCTGTTGCGGTAACTCGCCAAATCTGGCCAGAACTTCACGGGACATTTATGGGCTTTCATGAAAGGTAGTACGCGGTTTTTGAGGCATTCTTTCTTGTACAGCTTCGAGTCTATCGTCTTATTCGTCACGAACACTTTGGTCTTTGCTCCGCAACTGCAGATCCTTTGCTAATCATCAGTTTTTAGGCAAATTTGTCCATAAAAGCAAACTTAAACTTCACAGGAACATCTCTTCGTGCCGCCGCCATGTAGAGTTTTTGGCCAGGAAGCTGTCGGAAATACATTTTGACGTAGGTTTTGTCGTCGATGAGCAGGCATCCTTGGTACTTCGTCAAAACCTGCTGGTACAATTTCCGTGCTCAAGTTTTGGTGATGAAACAACATTCTGTTTAGTTACTTGCTGGCTCGATAAGAACAATATCCTGCTCGTAGACGAATTCTTCGAACGGTACTGCAAGCAGCAGCGTATTTTTGTGTGATTTTATTATCTGATTGTCCAGAGTTTGCTCTGACGGTTCTCAATACATTCTGGTTCAACTTGCGGTCATATGTTCCACTACGACGCTTACCTTGAGACACTCGATCCACGCTCTTTTGCTCTCTGAAACGATTGAGCACATCATACATTTGATTTGGAGATTTTTAACGTTTTTGCGATTTTAATTGCGGACCACGTTGGATTATCAACGTGGGTGTGCAGAATTTCTCCACTTCTCTCGGCTTCCATCTGGAATAACTTTTGATTCACTGCACGATACACCGTGAAATTTAAACCACAGAAAGTGGGCGCCTATGTGAACAAACCGCTGTAAAAAATCATACAGCGATCACTTCCCGTGCCACTGCAATACAATAAGTGGTTCCGAATTCTAACTGGACTGAACTTTAGACGAATTGGCAGCACCCTCTTTTCAAGCAACCTGGCATACTTTGTTTTTTCAAGATTTTTCTAGACTACCATTCGAAAAGGGTATAAATTTTTTTTTAAATCAACACAACTCAAAAAACACTAGACTTACAAAAAATTAATTTGGGGGTGACTTTTAGAATTGTATGAAATTTTATGAAAAAAATAATAGAAATTGTAAAACCAATTCTAACACGCTAAAATAATATGTTTAAGAACTTAAAGTTAATATGCAAAAAGGGCTATCTCATAATTGTACGAAACTTCTTCTTATTAAAAGTAATATAATTATCTAAAAGCTCGCCGAACATTGCAGATTGGGCACTTTTAGGAAAAAAATGTTTTTCTCACAACAATTTTTTCATGTCCTATTTTTACCGTGTACTAGCTGACCCCGATGCGTGCGTTGCTTCTCCTGCAACTAAATGATTGAACAATTTTTTTTTTTGAAAGAGTTTTTTTTTACTAAAAAGGGGTTTAATCTTCTATCAGAACATTCTTCTCACCCGAAAAATACACAGTTTGTGTTTTAGTTATCTAGATAATTCTCATGTTTGGTTGAAATTTGTGTTTGAAATCTCCATAGAAACATTTCTTGCATTTAAGTTAAATCCCGCACTCCAATTTTGGTTCCATTTGCTTGATTTGTTCTCAAGTTATGCCGAAATTTGTATTTCATTTGCATGAAAGGGAGGGCTCTCAGAATAGGGAAGGGGTCTCAAACAACCATAAGAACCTTCCCCAGTCCCAAAAACCCCTGCATACACATTTTCAAGCCGATCGGTAAGACAGACAGATTTTAATAAACAAAAACCACATGTACAAGGAGATGTTCGCTCATCACCATGAGGCACCAAGAGTGAACAACAATGTTTTTGGCTAGAATGAAAGATGTGTAGAGAAAGTGTTGAAAGGTCCGTCAGAGTGCGGCAGGTAGAAACATTAACAGATGTTTTAGAAAATTGAGCGAAAGGGCATGTATCCAATGGTACTCGAACCATGGACGTCAATCTTTGCCTAACATCCCACTGCGGGGTAGGTTGTAGCGACGGAACAAGTCCGCCACTTCAACAGGCAAAAAATGACGCATGGAAAGACGCTCATGTACCACTGTGGCTTGTATAGTTTATTCTTAGCGATCTATTGTGTGCACTCTGTTTACTTCGAGTACCATTGGATACATGCCCTTTCGCTCAATTTTCAAAAACATCTGTTAATTTTCCTACCTGCCGCACTCTGACGGACCTTTCAACACTTTCTCTTCACATCTTTCATGCTAGCCAAAAACATTGTTGTTCACTCTTGGTGCCTCATGGTGATGAGCGAACATCTCCTTCTACATCATAATCGTTACTCCTCGCACGGAGAATACATAACATAACAATTAATGTATGAAAAACCACATGTCAAGTGCTGATTCATTTGCTTGAATAGTTCTCAAATAATGCATAAATTTGTGTTTAATTTGTATGATAGCCCCAGCCCCCCGTCCTCCCCCTCTTCAACCAGGGAAGGGGTCTTGAACTACCATAGAAACATTTCTTGCCTCCAAAAACCTACAACTTGCAAATTTTGTTCCATTTGCTTGATAAGTTCTCGAGTTATGCAGAAATTTGTGTTCCATTTCTTTGAGAGCCCACCCCCCCCTCTTTCCTCATATGGCGGAAGAGTCTCAAATCACCATAGAAACATTTCCCTCCTTCAAAAACTTCCAAATGCCAAATTTGGTTCCATTTCCCTGATTTGCATTTAATTTGTATGGGATCCCCCCCTTTCAGAAAGGGGAGGGGGCTCAAATCAACATAGAACCATTTTTTGGCTTAAAAAACCACCACATACTAAATTTGGTTCCAGTTGCTTGATTACTTCTCGAGTCATGCAGAATATTGTATTTCATTTGTTTTGGAGCCCTCCCCCCCACCCCTTTAGAATGAGGAGGGGTCTTAAACCAACAGAGAAACATTTTTTGTCTTCAAAAACCACCACATGCTAAATTTCGTTCCGTTTGCTTGATTAGTTCCCGAGTTATGCAGAATATTGTGTTCGATTTGTATAGAAGCCCCCCCTTTTAGGACGGGGAGGGTTCTCAAGCTATTATAGAAACCTTTTTAACCTTCAAAAACTCACAGGTGCTAAATTTGGTTTATTTTGCTTGATAAGCTCTCGAGTTATGTAGAAATTAGTGTTTAATTTGTATGGAAGCCCCCCTTTTCAGTGGAGGGAGGGGTCTCGAACCATCATAAGAACCTTCCTTGGTCCCAAAAATCTCTGCATACAGAATTTCACGCCGTATATATAGATATATAGATCACGCAAACTCGTCTAGAACTTAGGGGTCATCCTCGTTTGCAAAAATGAATAATACTGCGGCGGTATGACTTTTTGAGTTTTATTTTGTAAAAATCCTGTAATCAAGCTACTTGTTTTTATCCACGGCCTCCTGCACTTGGTCCGCATCTCGTTTTTGCGGAGATGGGTCTATACGCACGGTTGAAACGCCTCCCAGCATGGCATGTGCTAGAATTACTTCCCACATATCTTGCTTCTTAATCCCTTTTTTGAGCCGTTGCCATGTGAATCTGTTTTCTTTACCTTTATCACCTGAGCAACAGTTTGAAACAACTGGTTCCAATACTCCTCAATTCTGTACTCTGTACTCACCTAGCACCTAGCATTTAAACAACTTAGCACCTAGCACCTAGGTTTTAAACAAGTTGCACCTAGCATTTAGACCTAGCATATAAACAAGTTGCATTCGTCAAGAAGAAGATCATAGTTGACCTGAGTCGGAAGTAACTTGGCGATTTTCACTGGATGCATCGGATGATGGGTGGAAGCATCGGCAAAATTTTATTAACAAGTTTTGTAACCATACTTTTGACGTCTTTGTTTTTTATACTGGGGTAAAATTAAAAAAAAAAAAAAGGAATTCCAACCGTCACGAAAAGTGGTCAGGCATTCATGTCGCAGTAATTTCTTGAAAGATTTTCAAAATTTGTTGATTTCGGGCCACATACTATTGAAAAATTCATGAATGTAAAGCATTGCCTCAAAATGTATATTAACTCCTTCAGACCTAAGGGGACATATATGGCCCCAGAGGATAATGGCTGTTTAAAATCACACAGACTGAATAAAGGTGTACACTGTCTTCGGCAAATTTGTTTTCCATAAAATTTTTATCTGTAAAAAATAAAAAACATATGAGTTTAATACCTATTTGACGACCTAGAACGTCCTGAATATGAAAAAGTTCGGGAAGAAAAAATAAATGCCTTATTAATAGTGTAAAGCGTTGTTTTAGAATATTGTACACATGCATACGTATTATTAAATTCTCGTTGAAAAACGTTACATATTTTTGTATCTTTCTAAGAGGTTCTAGGTCATCCAAAACTCACTTGAGTTCATAACTTAAGATCAACAGTAGTAACTATAGCTTTTTCGGCTATACAAAGCTACGCTACGTGTTCAACGATGTTCATTGAATATTTTTGAACGTAAAAAAACATCATGACACATATGGGGATAATCTAGGCCATTCAAACAATCCTTGAATTCAGAACATATGATCTACAGTTGTAACATTAGGTGTTTAGAGTCAGCAAAGGGATGGTACAATGTTGAGATATTCTAGGTTCTCCAAACTGTCCTTAAGTTGAAAACATAAGATCTACATTTGTAACAGAAGAATTTTGGGCTGAAAATAGTGACCATTTGTATTCAAACATATTTTATGAGCCTTTTGGAACGTCGAGTGTCATTATATTTTAACTTTGAAATACTCCAGGTAATCCAAACCATTCTGGAGTTCAGAACTTGAAATATTCGATAATTACAGTAGTTTTTTGGGTTATACAATATAACGTCACGTATTCAAGTGTATTCATCGAATATTTTCGAACGTAAAAATACACAAGAAGATAATCTTGGGATAGTCTAGGTCATCCAAACTGTCCCGGCATTCACAAAAAAAATTCAAACATATTCAATGAACATTCTTAAATCCAAGAACATTATAAAGCAATGTGACATGTGTCAGGTCATCCAAACTATCCTTGAGATCGGAACATAGGACCTACAGTTGTAGCAAAAGCTTTCTGGGCTATGCAAAGCTACGATGTGTATTGAAACATATTCATTGAATATTTTGGATGAACAACAGACATTATGAGATAATCTTCGGATGTTCTTGGTAACTCAAACTTTCCTGGAATGCAAAACTTAAAATCTACAGATGTAGATTTTATGTTTTGATTTGTAGCCACAAATCTATGGCTTTTTGGACTTAACAATGTAACAATATGTATTTAACCAAATTAATTGAGTCTTTTCGAAGGTCAACCGATATAATGAGATATCTTGGTATGTTCTAGATCATCAAAACTTTCATTTAGTTCAGAATTTGGGATCTATTGTCGTAAAGTTAGCTTTATAATCTATGAAGGGTTACGACATGCATTAAAACACATTTAGTGAAGCTTCTGTGAGCTCACCAGTCATTATCACGTTATTTCAGGATGATCAGATTCATAAAAACTGACCTTTAGTTCAGGACTTAAGATATACGGTAGTAACCGTATTTATTTGAGCTCAACATAGCTACGATAAATATTCAAAAATATTCAATTCATATTCAGAAACGTCCACAGATATCATAGGATAACCTTGTTAGTTTCAGATCATTCAAACTGTCCTTCTAAACATAAGGTCTACAATTGTAGTTTTATGGGCTATACAAAATTAAGTTAGTTTGTTTGGCATAGAATATCCGAAGATGCCATAATGTAAGGTGGTCTTCCAGAACATTCAGGCGGGAAAGCGTTCGTCAGTTCATTTAATTTTTTGGTGTATATTTCTCGACATTATATAGTGTGGCCAGATCGCTTAGTTTGGTTAGCTATTGTACAATTTGTACAAGTGATTTTACTTTTTACAATCGTCGGTACGGAAATAGTGACTTTAGTGACTTTAGTGACTTTCGGATGCAAATAGGGGCTGATAAATCTTTAAAATTATAAATTCTAATTTGATAAGATAAGAGATAAGATAGGTATCAAATCCGTTTAGAGACGATTCAAATAGGACGTTATATGAATTTTCAAAATACTGTTTATATCCATGAAAACTCATAGCTTTTGCTTGGTAAGAGTTTGATTTTATTAATTTTTTTGTATGTAAATTTCTACATATAAGTAACTACCCTAGCTTTATATATTTAATTTATAAATCTTTCTTAACCAAAGAAAATTTCTTTGGATTATCCTTTGAATCAGAGAACCATTAACCTGAAATTTGATTTTCTGAAATATGTTAAGCTCGATTCAAAGTAAATCTATACGCACGGTTTAATACACCAGCGCGTCAAAAAACAATTGACAAAAAAAATGTTTGACAGGCATTTGTTGATGTTTTATTGACAAAGAAATTGGTGAAATTTATTTTCGATTGATCGACGCATCTCAAAACTACGGATCCTGGAACTTGAAGAAGGAAAACTAAAAAATAGCATAAGTGTTGAAATTCCCAAAATCAACAGTGTGTCTTTTAATCAAACGTTACAAGGGTACTCTGAGTGTGGATAGAGCACAGCGCATTTATCATAAAAATGGCTTTAGGGAGAAAGGTAGCAACCCAGGTGTCTACATAAGTGATTTGGTAAAGAACTACGATTCCAACTTTTCCCGCGTGTGTAACATCCTTTCAAGAGAAGGATTTAAGTATGTTTGTGCCATTTAACATCCAAATCACACTCTGAAACAAAATTTAGTGGCCAAAAAGCGAGCACGATTATCATACAAACGAGTTTTGACGAAGTTTGATGGCTGTATTTTAATGGATGAGGGAACATATGTCAAAATGGATTATAAACAAATCCCCGGACGAAAATTTTACCTGGCAACTGATCGTTAGAATGTCCCTTCCAAGTATAAATTTGTTTTTGCTGATAAGATTGCTCGGAAACTAATGATTTGGCAAAGAATCTGCAGTTTTGGCCTTAAAAGTAAGGTTTTTATCACATCTCACACAATGACGTCGAAGGTTTACATTGAAGAGTGTCTGAAAAAGCGAATTTTACCCTTCATTTGGCAACACAAAACCAACGTTATGTTTTGCCGGATCTAACCAGCTGCCACTATTCTAAGGAGGTACTAGAATGGTATGCTGCAAACAATGTTAATTTCGTCGCCAAACAGATTAATCCTCCGAATTGCCCTGAGTTCAGACCGATCGAAAAATATTGGGCAATTGTCAAGCGAATACTTCGAAGATGCGGTAAAGAAGTGATAAATGCACAACAAATGCGTTTAAAATGAAATAAGTTCGCCGGTACAGTGTCACCACCGACTGGGCAGATCATGATGGCATCGATCACTAATGTGAACTAATGTGCGAAAGTTCGTTTGAAACGGTGAAATGTAATAACTTGTTATATATGGTTTGAAAGTTGAACCCTTTTGTTTGGCCTTTTGTTTGGCGTTTTGGCGTGTATGTTGTTTAATTCTTGAGTTATAATCACTAGAATGTGTCCAAATTTACTTTGAATCGGGCTTTACAAGGCCATGAAATTTCTTTGTACCAGGTTTTGTCTTTATGTGGCTAAATAGCTCCTCAAGTTTTCTGAAATTTTAAAATGCTGTTCAGCTGATGTGTAGCAGAAATTCGGTTTTGTAATAGTTTTATTTGTCTATTCAGCTGCTGTTCAATAGCCCAACTGATTTCATCGCTGCTGAAGAATGGTTAAACTTTTTGCCTATCGCCATCACTTAGTCCATGACCTCTTCGTGATTCCGAAGTACAATTAATACCCTGAGCTCTCACCAGGCTTTTTATTCATTTCACTGTGTGATCCGATGTATTGAACTCACTTATTCACTGACCATAACCCAAGCAACGCAAAGCTGCCAAAATTGGTTGCAGCTACTTGATTGTGCTTCATTGGGTCTCAATGAAGTAAATTTTACTGCGTTGCAACCAGTGTGCTGCTAGGGAACTTGGGAAGTACCGATAAAACTTTGAATTGGTCACTTCTTGTTGAAGTAGGTTAATTAAACTTTTCTTTCAAATGCATCATCATTTCGTCGAAAGCTTCCACTTTATCGGCAATGTCTGGATCCATACCAAACAAATTTTTACGAACTGCTTTGGAGATTTCTTAGGACTCCGTATATTCCTCGACAAAATTGCCAATATTCTCAAGGTTGGAGCTATGGAATTGAATTTATTCACATTATGTGGACCTTGCAGCTCATCCGCGGGTGCGATTGAGTCCAATGACTGTGCCAAAACTGTGAAATAAAATAAATAAAAAGTTATGATTGACATACAATATGTTACTCAAACATGTTACCTAATGTATCATCTGATTCAAGATGACTAGTTAACGGTTGTGCGACTGATCATTCCTGATGTTAAGGAATCGATTTTAAATTTTTTACAATTGTTTCATATAATTTCAGACAATTTTCTAAAAGTCACCAATATCTTGTCATTTTTGAGTAATGTTTATTCATAGAAAAGCGATCAAAACACTTAATCCCTTTTCAAATGGTAGCCTACATAAATTAAAAAAAAACACGTATGCAAAGTCACTTAAAATGACATAGTCATACCAAGAAAGTTTCATTGGATGCTGAGAGGGTGCTGCCAGCCACTTGATGAGTTGGTGTGAAATTCGACAATGTTGAAACCTCACGTTCATGTAAAAGATTTGGGTGAACTTAAATTATTATTCAACTTAAAAATATAAACACAAGTAGTGGTTTTAGATCCATGCATTAAAAATAAATGGATTAACGGTTTTTCTTCCAAATAAAACCAAATATGTTTGGAGATTTCTCCTTGATATGTTTTAAGTATTTGAGCATTTGAGAGGTTAACAACAAAAATCGGAATCAGCTCAGAATTCATGAATGTTTAAGAAATTGAAATTTGGATAAATCATAATTCCTTGACCCAGTCTCGTAAACTATAAATGATGAAAATGATGAAATAAATCAAGCCAACATATGTTTTGTCTGTAAGGTTGAAGAATGATTTAAACAAAGCCCATTCTATTTGAAAATGGAATGAATGAGATGGAGCCAATTTGAAAGACATTTTGTTTGTGATTTGAGATTATTTTTAACTTGTAGTGGTACTTCACCTCTCTATGTCATACTTATCAATACTGATCTCAGCTATTATTTTTAAAATGATGATTATGACGCTGATTATATGGCGCTTTGATTAAATTGGATCATGCAATGAAAACTCTCCTGGAAACATTCAATCAGATACATCAGTTTCAGTTGCGATTCGGTTCGGTGGTTCCCAAAAAAGAAAAACCTCAATTTGTATTTCTTCAGAAGAATACAGTAGAAGACACACACACATATTTTTTTTATCATGCCGAGCTGAATCAAATTATGTACCATCGACAGCCAGTTTTTCATACGACACGTACAATCTTCTTTGTAAGAAGAGTGAAAAACCCCTTATTATACATTGTAGGATACTCTCCGTTCACCCAAAGCAACAGGCATGGTTATGCTAACACCCACAGGGTTCTGTTTATCGAAACGCCCAACGCTTCATTTAGGTGGGGGTTCTACGAATATATGAATAAGTGTGTTGTCTCTGCCGCTTGTATCCGTTACCAATTGGTCCGTTTCCCTAGACACTAGGAATGGAAACCATCGAAGGGGGTCATTTCAAAAATCAGACGTATGGAATAAATTCATTTCAGATAATGAGACTCAGCACCAAAGAAATTAGAATCCTTAAAATCTACTTTTCTCTTTGAATTAAAAAGAAGTAAACAAAACTTACGAATGCGAATCATTTCAGCAATAAGGTAGCTATATTTTCAATTAGCTAACACGCATAACCGTATCGTCCCTGACGAGTATCATCAAGTTATCACATTGTTATCATTCGTGTCCTTTATTACTGCTGCACACGCATAACGTGGTAGTAAACCACGAGCATTATTTTCCCCACACCGAAGGGTTTCACGCACATCGAAGCACCACTTGCTCCCGTAACATTGTTGTGGCTACTAAAACCGGAAAATTTGGTCGGTGGACATTTTTATTATTACTGTCATTTCAAGCACCGAACTTGTCCATGTGAAATTTGGGACACCAAAATAATAGCAGCAAACAAAATTACACATAATTCAATAAAAACGATTGCTTATTTCACAATTGTAGAGTTATCTCTACATTAGAAACATTTGATTAATATGCTAATCCTTCTTTCTGTAAAATTCTCGAACTGTCTGTGATACACGTGACGATTCTCCATCTTCTCTTGAAATCATCGGTACCATTGGCTTTCTTCTTAGTTTCGAAGAGATTCCGCTTATCCAGAGCCCAATACTTCTCTATTGGGCAAAGTTCAGGACAGTTTGGCGGTTTGGCTGTCAAGAGGCCAAATAAGACCAAAACAGAGCTGGAGAGTCGTGGCTTCCGATTAACGGTAGCAACCGATTTTTTCTCGTATGCATCCTTATTGATAGTGCCGGTAGAGACAAAACTTTTAGATTTTCGCCATTTTACTGAATGTAACAAGTATGTAAACAAGTCGAACCACGAAATAAAGTAGAGAATTTCAGTTTTAATGAAAGTGAAACGTTTGATGCGTTCCGTGAAATAATTCAAAATCTACACTGAAAGAAAAGTGTCCGAAATTTATCGTGGACAAGCTTTTCAAGATACTCTTCTTTTTTTTTTATTATTTTTGTCTATCGTAGAAAATGTAGACTCAGTACGTGCTTTGTGTGTGCGTATAATGCCGGGTTGTCTTATTTCAGAATGTTAAGCATCAGAACTGAATTTATAAATTATAGCTCATATGATCATATGGTATGATTTTTCGATTTTTATACTGTAAATCATTTTAAAATTTGGATAATAATGGTCCCACGGCGGTGAAGAATCGTTTGGTCGAATACTATTAGGCCGAATGCCTATTGAGCGAATGGCACTAGGTCGAATGTCATTTGGTTGATTGTGAAAACAATTAGGAAAACTTTACCATCCTGCCTAGTAATTCTAATTTTTATAACTGCAGTTGGAACTATATAATGCATACCTTATTATGATCATGATAATTGTTATTGTTTTTAACGATCATGACAAACCAGATAATAATAAGTGAAGCAACGTATGACAAACCAGATAATAATAAGTGAAGCAACATACGTTTCAAATAACAAAACTTAATAACTATGTTAAGAAAATATGTCTGGTAGGTATTTACATGTTGTGAGATGTTGTGAGAACATAATTTTAGCCAAGCATTTGAAACAAAGAGATTTTCATTTACCATGTACGACGAGAAGACGGATGCATTTTCCATCTAATTAAAATACTGTATTATAGGATCTTCAAATAATGTTTACGAAAATACCAATAGAAATGGTTTTTGACTGACTACGACGAGAGGTTAACAGGCTAGAGACTGAAAATCTCGACAATCATAAAATAAATAAAGAACGACCTTCCGAGCAAATCTTTTTAAACAAAAATCAATGATACATCGACTTTTTGTTCATTAAACTTCAGCATTATTTACAGTTCAGCTTCAATGCCGGAGAACTATGAAAAATCACTATTTAAATACGTGACGTAACTTCTGTCATTTCAAGTTTTGTACTCTACACGATACAAGGGTTACGGGATGTAATGTTAACCTATGTAGCTCCTTTATTCGGCCTATGTATCAAATGTGTCATAAATACAGTGATAATGATCGCATTATAAAAAGTGACTATTTTTGGATGGATGGTTAAAAATTAAAGAAAAAATATATTTTAACAAACCAAATCGCATTTTATTCATAAGGAAATTTAAAACTCCACTTAAAACATAAAACACGTAAAAACTTCAAAATTCTAACGGGTGTTCTATAAAAAATGAGAATGATTTCAATGCCTTCCTGTAATTAAAGTAAAGAGCGTAAATTTTTCTCATCTAGCCAAGAAAATTGCTGCTCTTGAACTTTACCACTAGTAAATATAGGCATAAGGCATGTGATATGTTTTCCGCTCGGGTGCTGTCAGTTCAATCGAAGATGGCGTTGAAACAGCAAACACTCCGCGAGCGTGTTGTACGGTTTTACTAAACGCATGGTAGACCACTTTCGAAACGAAAACGTGCCCGTGAGTACAGTTTACCGGATCCTGGCATCCCAGAGCGTAGAGCGTAAGCCGGTAGCGACCGTCCAGCGAAGATAATGAGGAAGAAGAAGAAGGAAGCGTTGAAAAATCTATTCTACAACAAGGACGGAACGAGTTGGCGTGGTCCCGGCCGAAAATATCACTGCTCCCATACCTTGATTCAACGAACCCTCAGGATGCAGGACATCATCTGTCGGAATAAGACTCGGTCCATCGAATACACAGACAAGCAGATAGCGACCGTGAAATCGCAGTGCCGGTGGATGACGAAGAACTACCGCCGGACGTCGTTCGTGCTGGACGACGAAAGTGACTTTCCGATCTCGAAGACCCACATTCCAGGAAATGACAGCAACTATTCCAGCGACAAGTTGGCCACACCTTCCGAAGTAAAATATATGTTTGAGCATAGATTTGAAAAAAAAAATATGCGGACAGAGGGATTTTAAAGCCGTGGTTCAAGCCGAGTGGTCTGGCCATCAATCAACAAGTGTACCAGAAGGAGTGTCTTGAGAAAATTCTTCTGCCGTTCTTAAAAGAGCATCATGCGGATGGGACGTACGTCTTCTGGCTGGACACTCATTACGCCAAGAAGATGCTAGACTTTCGTGAGCAGAAAAAAATACCGTACGTGCCGAAAGAAATGAACCCCACCAACTAGCCCCTGTGCCGTTGCATTGAGGATTTTTCCGGCTCCCTCAGTGCCTTAATGTACAAAAATAATTGGCGGGCCAAGGATACGAAGCAGCTGACCACGATGATCCGGAATTGTATCCAGAAGATGGACGTCAATGCCGTCCAGCACTCAATAAGAGCATCGCGATTAGGTTGCGTCGTACGGCTGACCAGGGCCTCTTCTCCAATATTCATTGAAGGTTTTTTGAAGAATAAATATTATGTTTTTAATAAAAAATATTGAATTCGTTGAAATTTTTTTTTTTTTCACTAGGTAATATGACTGAAAATATTCTCAATTTTTATTGAACACCCGTTATTACTCCTCACCGTGCCACCTTGAGGTAGTTATCAGGAACTTTGGCCATAGGTGAAAATAAGAAGCTTGTATGCATATTCTTCAGTTCCTTGGTCGTATTTTTGATAAAAGCATCCATATTTTGGCCACGGAATTATTTGAATGGAATCTGGGAAGATCTCTTTGACCAAATTCTTCAGTCGTTGTTTCTGGGTTTCTGCTTAATTCTCCAACAAGGCTGGCTAAGACTGACGCTTCCGCATGGGGATATCAATTTTGGCCAAATACTTCTTGAGCGTTTGGCCGGTCACACCGACCTACCGACCTAACTCACGGAATGAAGTGGCTTATTTGTTTTCCGTATTCCGGTTGAGCTTCTGTTGAATCCTCCGGTTGGACGACCGGAATCAGGTTGTCTCTTGATGAACTCTTTGCGCGCATTGGCGATCGTATCCGGCCGAAACGAAGTGAGCCACGATGACCAACTTTTTAAGGCCCAGATGGAGCAAGTGGTATGTAAAAACCATAGATAAAAGTGGTTTCACGCCTCTCGCCGACAAACTGATGGAGCTGTCAGATTTTCACAGTATATAGGCAATTAAAGATTGTATTCGATTAAATTTGGACACACAAAATAGGTCACCAAAAATTTTCCATGAGCCCGATTCTTTTCAAACTTTCTGGAAATAAAGTACTACTAAATGGTTAAGTTTTGACATCATTGGTTTATTGAACCTCTTCTCCCAACCCAAATACCCGCACCTTTGCCTTGACCTCTTTCATCAAATTTTGGGCAATGATAGGACCGACTTGCTTACTTACTTTTAACCACACTTTCTTTAGTTCAAGTTCATTTTCTATCAGTTTTGGAGTTTTAACGAGCTTTGCCTTCATGATTGCCCAAAATTTTTTAATTGGGTGAAGCTCCGGAGTGTTTGGAGGGTTGACGTCTTTTTTTACAAAAACTACATTATTATTTTTGTACCAGTCTAAGACGGGCCGGGCATAGTGACAAGATTCCAAATCCGGCCAAAACAGTGTCGGGCCATCGTGAGATCTCAAGAAGGGCAGAAGTCGTTTTTGGAGGCATTCGTCCTTGTAGATTTGTCCGTTGACGGTTCCAGAGGTGATGAAGGGCTGACTCATTTTGCCACATCCATTTTTGGTGAATTTCGACAGTTTCTTCTTCCGTACACTCTCCGGAACGGCCAACTTAGAGGTGGTGACGTAGTGTTCCTGTCCTGGCATTTGTTTGGTGTCGGCTTTAATGTTGGTCTCATCGTCCATCACAATGTAGAACGGTTTTGTGAGCCACTCCCTGTACAGTTTTCTTGCACGAGTTTTGGCCACCGAGTTCTGTTTATCGCTCCGGTTTGGTGCCTTCTGGACCTTGTACACATGTAATCCAGAATGTTTCATTGTTTTCTGCACAAAACAAACTGAAACTTTCGCCTTTTTCGCAACATCTCTGATCGAAATGTTAGGATAACGCTTAAATTGGTTCAATACCATCCTGACCTTCTCCGGATTTGATGGGCCACGTTTTTTGCCACTACCATTTTCCCGCTTGGTTGTCTTACGGTCATTGAACGTTTTGATCACATGAGATACGGTTAAATGTGCGATTCCGAGTTGTTTTCCGATCCATCGATGAGAAGCGTTTGGGTTTTCCAAGTGAGTGCCCAAAATTTGTTGGCACACTATTTCTTCATTCGAAGCCATCACTGAATTCACTGACCGATTTTCATGAAACTCATTAGACAATTGACACAACACAATGAAATACATTCAGTTAAAATTTCAATAATTTTTACCCACACGATAAAAAGTTACGAACAATTGCGTGTGTCCAAATTTCATCGAATACAGTCTTTAGAATATATTGACTTCCGACAATTTAATCAACCACCAGGCGGAAGGGTAATTGCATGAAAAATTGGAACATTTAGTCGCTTCTTTTTTAATGCTCGCATGATCGGCACATTTTTGTTGGCATCATGATGATGAATTTAATTGAAAGCAGTCGAAACAGTATTCATCTTACATTTATATACTTCAGTTATATTTTCATTCATCATTCATTAATCAATTTATTGTTATAAGCTTCAGTGATATTTTCAATTTTCTAAACTTTTCAGCCACCATGGCTTTCTTGGTCCAACTGATCGAAATATCTACATGATCTTCAAATGAACATAATTTGCCGAAATAGAACTGATATGCTTAATGGTGCATCCTTGACATACAGACACTATTCGCTAGTTATAAATTATCTATTCACATAAAAACATGGACGTTGATTTTTCAAGAAAATTACGAACACCACTGAAGTCATAGCGCATAAGTGAAGCTGATTTCAGAGAACTCGAGAGAGATACAATAAATCAGGAGAGATTCGTAACCCGAGTAAGAAAAAAATAATAACGTTTCGTGTCTGAAAATATAAAAGGAACTTCTCGTAGTTTGATTAACAAGAGTAAATAACGCTGTCCGAAGCACTGGCAAATGTCATTTTCGATGAAAAATTACCTATGATTTTTACCGAAAGACTTTTGACAATCTCGTCGGGCGAGAAGTGGGTTACTATGATTTGCGATGCATAGGTGGATTCACCATCAGCTGGCAGAAAAGTCATATAAAATAATCTAATCTAATCTAATCTAATCTAATACAAACGCAGCCAGTACGAGAAAGCATCCTGGAAATATTTGGGTTAGATAACGCCCAATTATTTTTTTTGTCAATATTGATGCTTGCAGCATATCAAAAACATGATACAAGCGTCAAAGCGGCCAGGCCTACTGCGTTGCATTTACCGCAAAAGATGATTCTGTAAAATGAGTTGGGTTCAAATGAATAGATTTGAACCACAACGCATTTTAAGAATCTACAGGGGAAGAAGGATGCGTGGACATACCGTACCATACGCTCCGAGGTAAGAATAATAAAATAATATTCAAATAATAATGAAAATCCAAATAATGAAAGAAGAATATGGTAATGATAATGTTGAAAATGGAAAATCAATATGATATGTTTTATAGAATATAAGAAAAGGTATATTATAATGTAAAATGAAAATAATTATTACACAAGTCTGCAAATTGCTGTCCTGCTGCAATTGTAGAAGGATTTGCGCATCTATTATGAACCTAAAAGCTTAGACAATGTATCATAGCCCCAATTTTTTTTTTATTTTACGAAACTTGGAAACTCCATGAACAACCTGAAATTTAATATAAAGAATAGTGTATCTAAAATGTATGCTACACCATGCAACAAATGAGACAGAAACAGAATCGTCCCGAGCTACCGACGATGACTACAATTGATGCTGGCTTCCTCAACCTAAACATGAATTTATGTATGTGAAAACCTGTATGTATTCATACAAATATATCTCTCATCAAGAATATATAAATATGTTAAACGAAAACACGCTAAAATGTATATAAAAGTTGTGACTCCAGAAAATTCAATATGATTACAGCAGAAAAGTCATATAAAATAAAGATGAAAACTGTCAATTTGTTTAATTCAGTCATTCTTAATTCATAACAAATAAACGATTCCCAGTTCATCATAATTTGAATCGATCTTCAAAGTTTTAATTTTCAAACATTATCAAACTTGTTAAAACAAAAAATGGCCAATCTTTTCCCACTTAAGTAGTGAGCTTTCGGATATAGGAATGAAAAGCGCATTTATGTAAAGAGCATCGAAACACCTACCCTAATTAATCAAAAACTTTTGCTGCATTGGAGAATATATATTTCATTAGAGGTAGCATTTCTTCAATTTCACGAAAATTATCGCTTACCAAGCGAGCATTGTGCATGCTCTGAACTTGGTATTTGACAAGCACTTTCACATTTATTCCAAATTAGTAGTTGAGAGCAATCCGAGAATTCCAAATTTCTTTTCGTTAGACACAATCATATTCGATAAGTCACGAGAATTTCCATTCGTCGAAAAGCCTTCGCATGCGTACCATTAATCGAACCCACCGCCTACAGCATATCATTAATGTTCCTTCACTGACTAGGCGTTGAAGCCCCTTAGTGTGGCGACCGTGAAATAATTAATAATGGCCCATACATCATATTTGCTGAGGTCTCATTTGCGTAGGATGAATGCCACACTTCTCTGGTTGGTAATCGAGCCAGTTATAGCATGTGAAAACACTCAGCTGCCAAAATTAATGAGATAAACTTTTGGGGCACAACCATCTGCGAATCAATCATCGGATGTGGTTAATGGCTAGAGAGCTTGTAGCATTTTTGGAACTTTAAAACTGAATACATGGCTCAACAGCTAAGTTCGCGATACGAAGGCGGAATTAAAGAATTGTGGTAGTCGGATGTGAAATACCACAAGAATTTTGTCTTTCGTTCAGTAACGTACAAGCTACTTTAGAACAATGCAGAAAAACTTTACGTTTTATGACGCAACGAAAAAACATTTGGGGTATTTTATTCATGTTGTAAATAATGTAGAATTTAAAAAAAAAAACCTTAAAGAATACAAGACACAGCAAAGAATTGAAATGAATATAGACTCATCAATCATGAGGCACTCCACGGAAGTATACAAATTCATCCTGGTCGACCATTTCTGATCTGGATGAATGATGATGATGATGATGATGATGACATACTACCATTTATTGTAGCAAGGAAACTTTCCATATCAGTAGATTAACATTAACATTAAAACGATTTGATCAGAATTCTATGGTTGTTTGTGATCATCAAGCTCATGTATGAAGGGCCAAAAACGTTTGAGTGGGCCCAAAAGCAGAGACACTCACGCGAAACCTTCGAATATAGGGATCCAAATCTCTTTTTAAGAGCAAGTTCACACCCACAGCACTAAAATCGAGCCCTCGATTGACAGAATAAACCCAATCGATGGGATCGAAGGGTCCGCCCTTGTCCGTGAAATTTCAACAATAGGGAGGAAGCAGTCCTTGCTTCCTATCCAAATCGTTTCATTTGGGTGCCCTGATGGTCCTTCTCTTTCTCTGTTATATATTATGTCATGTATATTTAGAATATTTTGTAGTGGTCACATGATCACTTATTTATCAAACTAATTTTATTTTTTTCAAAAACTAACATTAAATCTATTTACAAGCATTGATGATTGACAATTTTTTTGCCATTATATCCTTTATAGTTGACTTTAGTTGCTGAATTGAGAACATTTTGTATTCGTCTGTATTAAATTTTATTTATGTGGCCAATTTCCATCACAAAATTTTCGTTGTGCACTCAAAAAAGGTTTTTCGAAATCGTATCAGTTCAACCAGAACAAAATTGTTTTAAAGTTGTACTTCAGCCTACTTATGAATAAAGGACACCCCTACATGCGTATAAAACCATAAATAGGAGTGTGAAGCAGGGGTTCAAACCCACCAACTGACCGCAGACGCCAGTAGCACCGAACTGCATCGATGCGTGGTGGAGCGTCATCCGGAATCGGAAAGCAGTGGTGATATGAAATTATCAATTGTCGACTGTGGAAATTAAACAAACACAAATACTGTGGTGTCCGCTTGCTGCTATTGCACTGCCATTGACCTTGTTTCGCGGTTCACATCGGGTCACGCTGGCCATTGAGAATGATTGAGTAGTTAAATGGAAATATTTGGTGAACGCATTCAACTGCGTTTGCTTTGGTCGTAAATTGATCGTTGCGAGGTGATTCACCGTCTTTTTATGTATTTGATTAGGTTGGTGGGGAATCGGAGGCTAACGGAACAGAGGAGAGGAGCATGGTAAAGGCGTATCGTTGCCTTCTCCAAGTAACATGAACTGTCAGTTGGGTCAGAAAGTCCTGAGGTTCACATATAGATGGTGCTTGTTTTCATCTTATTTTCAGTTAGTATCCACCTTGAACTTTTTCAAACTTTTTCAAACTTTTTCAAACAATTTCGCGTAGTATTTTTACACTGTTTCTTGATGGAGGAAAATACCGTTCAAGTGAAACAATGGCATGAAAAGTGTTAAAAGAGCTCCGATTCATAACAAACAGCAATAAAACGTTGGTTTGCTGACTTCAAAGGTGCACTGAAAAATTAATTTAGTTCATACTACATAGTTTCAAAGAAATAATCAATTTTGTGCGTTGTCTAATGCACACCAAGGGACTGCCAGATTTGGCAGAAATTAATGGGATATTTCAGGTTTTGTAAAGCTGAATAGCGCCTAAATCAGGTCTGTTGTATAGAAAATTGCCAACAATGTAGTATAACGTTTGAAAATTAACAAACAATTTCGATGTTTACTCTTGCTATGACTTGGAATTAAACGATTCCCTAGCAGCACACTTGTTGCAATTGGGTAAAAGTAACTGCAATATGACTTAATTAGGTCACAATCAACCCAACTAGCACACTACGGTCATAATTAGTTGTAGTAACTTGATTTTGACTTAACAAGTCATATATATGTTTTCACAACCGAATGGAAACAAGTGTACCACTAGGGAAGTTGCTGCAACTAATTAAAACGGTTCGGTGTTGCTTGGGTTATTTTTTTTCTGTGTACGTAATCAGTCGTTTGATTCACCAATCAATTCGTTGCTTCGCAAGAAAAGTTGATTTATACTATTTATGAAGGTGGTTTTGTATTCAATGCCACATGCGCTAACAAAGTATTTGTAAAAAGGACATTCGTGTATTGTCCGAAAACAATACAAAGAACTACATCAATTTTGTTGTAAAAAATGATGTTTTCTGGTGCTTATCGCTCCTGAGATTTTTTACATATTTATTTTATTCCAGGGAGTTTTTGACCCATCTGTTTATTCGACTTGAATGAAACGTGAAAAAAAAAAACTGAGGTCATGGGGAGGATAAAGGTGAACTGCCGGCTCTTTCATTTAACACCTGCCATAAGATTTTGCACAGTCTCCTTGTCCACTTTATTTGCCATCGAACGCCTTGAACTGTTTCTCGCTCACAACAGCTTTTTGAGTCTTCTTAAGGTTCCGCTTGACGATGGTCCAATATTGCTCGATTGGGTGGAGCTCTGGCGTGTTGGGAGGGTTCTTGTCGTTGGGCACCACTTGAACGTTGTTGGCAGCATATCACTCCATGACCTTTTTCCGTAATGGCAAGATGCCAAATCCGGCCGAAATAGAACGGAACAATTGTGTCGCTTCAGGGAAGGCAAAAGACGTTTTTGAAGGCACTCGCTCAGATAAATTTCTTAGTTGACTGTTCCGGTCGTAATGTTAATGTTGCTCATCATGCCATAGGTACAGATGGCCTGCCACACCCGATATTTCTTCGCGAACTTTGACAGTTCAATGTGCTTGAAAATATCTGCCACCTTTCTCCGTCTGTTTGCCGTATAAATCCTTATTCTCAAAATACTAGACCAAAACTTTTTCATACACGCATTGTTCTTTCGTCTCCATATTGAAAACTTATGCGCACCTGAAGAAATCAGAATGTAAACAATGCAAATTGAACTATCTATACGCAAAATTTCAACTTATCTTACCCAACGTATCAAAAGTAAGAGGAATTTGAGTGTGGGCGACCCCGGCTTAGTGATTAACATCCCTAGCTCTCACGTAAAGTCACGAATTCGAATCTCACCCCCGAACAAGTTACCAAAAACTCCAAAAGGTAGTTGAGTGACAACGACGAGAAATGAATCAGCCTAGGGCTGAAAATCTCGATAATAAAAGAAAAAAGGAAGCAATTTGAGTCTGTGCGGATTTTGGACTTTGGAGTGCTTCGAAAACTCTTTCATCGCCCGAAGCCTTGACTCCCTCGATTCTTTCACGCATCCATCCGTTACTTCGAGTATCGTCTACAAATCTGACCAGGTCTCCTACGGCTTTCGGCGTGACTTCGCCAAACCACTTCATCCTATTTCTGAAATTGAACTGATAAAAAAGATAAAAGTGTGTAGGTACCATCATCCGTACAGACCCGGCCAGTGGTGCTCCACGAGATATGCCCTCTTTAAATCACTATCGGAACCGATTCCAGGTGCCACGTCCATGTGCCCAAAAGGAACAAATTGAAGATTTTTTTTTGATAGGAATGCTATAATTTGTGCTCATACCTTTCAGATGATGCCAAAAGATCAATAATCGGATCAAAAATGAATTTTCGAGAGTGAGACAGGGCTATTGATAATTTTTGACGCTGTAGCATGCCTGCATACTTTCCCACACTTTCTACATTTCCCAACATGTGTTCATTATCCCAGATCCAAACACCCATGAAGAACCTTAATGCTTTTAGAATCCAAACAAAGACTTATCCTTGCAACCCTATCACATTTCATACCTTTTTCCTTTATTACATAATTGCACCACCAAGAACCAACCTTCCTACATTCCATTCTTGTTGACCATAAACAGATACGACCTTAACCGTTTTGCTGATGCGTACGCTTATGCGACGGCACAGATGAGCGACACATGTTGACGTTATATTTGTGCTTACTCTTTATCCACATGGTTATTGGTCAAAGTAGGTATTCTGCGAAACTAAATGTAACCATTTGAATAGACAATCTTTTGGAAATAAACACACACACTTGTATTCTTGAACTCCACCAGAACGTGTCTATGTTCGAAAGTCAGAACGACCACCATTACGCTAATGCAGAATGCGTAAATTTTTTTGCTAGTGCCACTCTGGCTGCCGCTTACAGGGTGTCTCACAATAAGTGTCACTAAATCAAAATGGAATTCCAGCAAAAAAAATTAACCAAATCAAAGCATTTATTTTTCATTTGAAAGATGCATAAAGAAATAAACCATATTAATTCAATTCGAATCTCGCACCGTTTTCCTTGAAAAATTTTCGCAAAGGCTTTGTAAACCCATCGCAGCTGGCACGCACGATTTCCTGAGGGATTCGGTCCCAAATATCAACCAAATGTTTCTTGAGTCGATCAAAAGTAAGCCCTTTCGTAGGGCCTATACGTTGAAGCATAAAACCACACAAAGTAGTCAAGTGGGTTGAGATTCGATGAAGATGCCGGCCATTCTTCGCTTGTGGATGAAATCAGGCAAATTTTCCGCACACCACGCATTTGTCATCTTTACCTTGTGAGCTGGAGGTGAGACCTGTTGGAAACAATATGGTGTATTCCCATACAGCGATGAAGCATGAGAAAGCAGATGGTTCGTCAAAACCTGCTCTATGTAATATTCAGTGTTGATTTTTACGTTAGGTTCTGTGAAAAGAAGAGGAAGTTTCCCTTTTCGTGAGACGGTGCCCCATACCATGATTTTCGATACATTCTGATAGCGTTCTACAGGTAGTGTATCTCTTGGAATACACGGAAGAAAAAAATAGCCGACCTGTTGGGTATAAATAACCTACTTGGGTAGAATTTACGCAAAAGTTGAGTTATTTATACACAACGAGTACGATAGCACAACTATACCCAAAATTGGCTTCCCACACGCAACTGCTCAAATGGGTACTTTTTTTCTTCTGTGTATTGAGAAGATTTTTGCCATGCACACGCTCATTTTGTTGATTATGGCTGTACTGAAGGAGGAAGAGCTTTTAATCCAGAAATAAAATCTCACAGTCATCGTGCTGGAACCAAAAGATTTCTGCTGCTTTGGACCCTGGTTTGCTTTTGCCACTCCATCAACCGCGTGAACCCGTTGTTACTTGTACGGTTTGCATTCCAGATCATGTCTGAGAAGCCTGTTCATTGAAGCAGGGGACATTTGAAATTGTTTGCTCAATTTACGGCCACATACAACCAGCGCCGGATTACGTCTTATTCGCTCCCTCATACATTTGATCTTTTTTTCCCTTTGGCAGTTCGCCTGGCGCGTCATTTTGTGTTGAATATAAATAAATCCAGTTTCTTTTAACAGTTTCAAAACACGAAAAACAAATCGTTTACTCACTCCGAACTGCTTAAGGCTATTGAATATTGGACACGCTCTAAGCTTTTGCAAATGTAATTTCAAAACTTGCTCCCCTTTGGCTTCTATGGTAGCTGATTAATATAAATAAACGGAATCGCTTATTTACCTTCAACGATAATCTGTAAAAAAAAACACTCAAAACGGGTATGAACAATTCTGCTGTTAAAATTACCCAGCTGAAATAGGAGAAGAATGAAAATAGGCGACACTTATTGTGAGACACACTGTATATATAGTTTTCCGACTGTAATCTGACCGTTACAGCTTAATTAAAATGTTGCCAATGCACAAGGAAGGTAAAACAGTCTGTTGTTGTTGAAGAACCACGAGTTATCAATGAAAAGGCGTATTTCAAGTTAGTAAAGGGTGTCCCACGTCAAATTGCATCACAGAAAAAAAAAACACCGTAGAAAATTAATTAGTTGGCCGAACTGTTTCAAACTTTCTGAAAACTAAATATAACCTATTTGTAGGCTTTTGGTATACTTATTTCATTAATCTTCAACAACATAACCCATACGCTCAGACCTCACGCTGAACTACACCTCATAAGGTGCTGCACAACACCAGGCTGCAGCTTTTTCTGAACGGGAACTCACTTTTTCTTCATGGCTTCCCCAGATTTTATCTCATTGGGATGGTTCCGTAGTGCCTGCTTAATAATTGCCCATTTTTCGATAGGTCTTAGTTTCGGTGAGTAGGGATTTTCGATGGGCCTTAGCTTCAGGAGCGACAAAGAGGGGGGTTTCATATTTGAATCGTCTCTAAATGGATAGGCTTCAATTCGTTTCGAATTAGATTTTGTAATTTTAAAGATTTATCAGCCCCCCTCTATCACATTTTTCCCATACCTTAACCATACTGTAACAATAGTTGAGGTTCTTTCCGCCCCCAAAGATATATGGACGCCGTATTTGAATCACTCCTAAAAATAATAATATCCGAACAATCAGTTATGAATTACTTTTACTTAAACGTACATTTTTGGTTCTGTTTTACTGATGTTCAAGGAAATTGAATGTTTTGACCCTTTTCAAATAACTAGAAATTAGAAGAAAAATTAGTATTTTCCATTTAATTCCAACTACCTTTGCTTATCTTCGACAGATACGCGTATTTCGTCTACAATGTGTCGAAGATAAGCAAAGGTAGTTGGAATTAAATGGAAAATACTAATTTTTCTTCTAATTTCTAGTTACAGGTATTCCACTAAACAGCTCGAACCCTTTAGGATTCCTTTTCAAATGTTGGTCTAGGTGATTATTCAATTACAATACAATACATTCAATTTTTTATGGCTGCTAAATTTTATTTGATCTTATAGTTGATGACCATAACATGGCTGGTAGTAGGTCCTTTTTAGTGACTTGTTCATTATTATCAGTCAAGTCACTAAAAGTCGGAAAATTGTCACTAAAGTCACTATTTCCGCACCGCCAATTTTAAAAAGTAAAATCACGTGTCCCAATTGGTACAATAGCCAACCAAATTTGGCGATCTATAATGTCGAAAAATATACATGAAAATACTAGATGAACTTGCAAACGCTTTCCGCCTTAATGTTCAGGAAGACCAACTTACATTATAGCATAATCTTCGGATATTCTGCGCCAAACAAACTAACCTTATTTTGTATAGACTTGTAGACTTTAAGTTTAGAAGGGCAGTTTGAATGATTCTGAAACTAACAAGGTTATCCCATATGATATCTGTGGATTTCAGATTATGAATTGAATATTTTTGAATATTTATCGTAGCTTTGTATAGCCAAAACGACTACGGTTACTACCGTATATCTGAAGTTCTGAACTAAAGGTCAGTTTTTATGAACTGCTGAGCTCACAGAAGCTTCACTAAATGTGTGAATGCATATCGTAACCCCTTCATATGATTATAAAGCTAACGTTACGACAATAGATCCCAAATTCTGAACCAAAGGGAAGTTTTGATGATCTTGAACATCCCAAGATATCTCATTATATTGGTTGGACCTTCAAAAGACTCACTTAATTTGCTAAATACACATTGTTTCATTGTTTAGTTCAAAAAGCTATAAATTTAGGCTATTAAATTAAAACATAAAATCACAGCTGTAGATTTTATGTTTTGAATTCCAGGAAAGTTTGAATAACCTGTTTGGATGTCTGTTGTTCTTCCAAAATATTCATCGAATGTATTTCAATACACATCGTAGCCTATACGTAGCCCAAAAATGCTTTTGATTACAACTGTAGGCCCTATGTTTTGATCTCAAGGATAGTTTGGATGACCCGGAACATGTCACATTGCTTTCAAAATGTTCTTTAATTTAAGAATGTTCATTGAAAATGTTTGATTCTTTTGTGAATGCCAAGACAGTTTGGATGCCCTAGACCATCCCAAGATCATCTTCTTGTGTGTATTTTTACGGTCAAAAATATTCACTTGCATACAAGACGTTATATTGTTTGGTCCAAAAACTACTATCGTTTATTTCAAGTTCTGAACTCTAGGACGGTTTGGATTACCTAGAGTATCTCAAAGTGATAAAATAATGACACTTGACGTTCCAAGAGGTTCGTTAAATATGTTTGAGTATATATGTATATACCTTTATACAGACCAAAAAGCTACTGTTATAACTGTAGATCCTATGTTTTCAACTTAAAGACAGTTTGGAGTACCTAGAATATCCCAAAAATTGTACCATTATGTATGTTGGCCTTCCACATTATTCATATCATTATTGTCAATTACGATATTGTTCCTTTGCACACTCTAAACACCTACATGTTACAACTGTAGATCATATGCTCTGAACTCAAGGACTGTTTGGATGGCCTAGATCATCTCGGTTTATCTCATGATGTTTTCTTACGTTCAAAAATATGTAATGAACATGGTTGAATACGTGAGGTAACTTTGTGATAGCGGGAAAAGCTTATAGTTGTTACTATTTATCTTAAATTATGAACTCAAGTAAATTTTGATGACCTAGAACCTCTTGGAAAGATACAAAATATATGTACATGTACAACAACATGAAAGATACTAAAATATATGGTACATGTCACGATTTGGAACCTTCTGCACTTTGTACGTATGCAGTCCCTCTCGGCCCTTGGCTCTCTGAACGAAAAACTTGGACAGATACTTCATTTTGGCCAGATTCTGACCAAAGCATTGGATGTCCGCTTAAACGCTTTCACGACACGCTTGTGATCTTAAGAGAACATCCATTCTGACCGCATTTCTCCTTCCGTTCGATGCTCAGAGTTTCGAAGTAAGGTTCAATCACACGAATTACCGTTGACTGCACGATTCCAAGTTGCTTTCCGATATCTTGATGAGAGATGCATTTGCAATTTTATATGGGATACCCTCTATTGCATAATTGAAACATGTTTATTCATCCAAATGTCTGAAAATTGAAAAATACAGTAAAAGTTGACGCTTATCAAAAATGTGGTTTGTGCTTTCTTCATTTCATATAAATCTATGCTAAAACTATGAATTTTTTGGTACAAAAATAAAGAAAAACAAGAGAAGGACGTGATTGAGTGAGTACAGAAAGAAGATAAAAGAAGTTCTAGTTGAGATATGACAACGATTCAACGATACCATGTTTCAATTAATTAATTTAAATTTATATCATACTGCAAGTCAAACTTAGAAAGACACTCATGGAAATGTTATTACATAAGTGGCTGTGCCCTTTTCAACCTTTGGAATTACCAAAACAGTTTATAAGGTCTGCATTCGCAATAATCCAGACATCTCAAAACATGAATAAAACATAAATTTCGCATTATATTTCCATCGTAGTTATTTATTTCAGATTCATGGGATGTGTTTTAACAATTCGTGAAGACAAAACATAGTTATTCGGTATTTGCATAAAATTTTCGAACTTTGCGCTTAATTCCGTCCATTAGGGTTTGTACAGACTCTTCAGAAATCGTGGAAGCCGTATTTGTCCAAATTTGCTGGCAGTGTTTGATTTCTTTGATTCCTTGCTTCTTTCCAGAAAGCTTCCGCTTCGTCAGAGCCCAATATATCTCGATTGATCGTAGCTTTGGGCAATTTGGCGGGTTTGAGGTTTTTGGTACAACGTTCACTTGATTTGCTTGGAACCACTCCATCACAGTTTTAGAATAGTGGCACGATGCCAAATCGGGCCAGAACAAAGGTTTTTTCTTTGTGCCTTTTGATAAGGGGTAGCAATCGCTTCTGCAGACACTCTTTTCTGGATGGATGTCCTTGTTGATTGTGCTCGTAGTGACGAAAGATTTACTCTTTTCGCCACATCGTGCAAATTGCTTGCAGCACAAGGAATTTTTTGGGAAATTTTGATGCCTCCTTTGTTCTGAAATGCCTCAGTTGTAGCATTTCTAGCCATTAAGCAGAATAAAAAGCCAGCCCTGGAAGCTGCTTGAAATCCTCCAGGACATAAGTTTCATCGTCCATAACAGCGCATTCGTCAAATATTCGCAGTACAAACGTCGAGCCCGTGATTTTGCTGCTAAGTTCTGTTTGTCGTTGTGTTTTGGAACTGTTTTTACTTCATACGACTTAAGTCGCAAACGTTGTTTTAATTTCTGGAAAAAAACAGGCGACATCCCTATTTTACGAGCCACCGTTCGGATGGAGAGATTTGGGTTTTTCGTTAATATCCTTTTCACCTTTCGGCCCATGACAGGATCAGCACGTCCAATGTTTTTGTCACTTCTCGGTTTCTCTCCACCGTCAAACGTTTCGAAAATGATTTGAGCACATCAGAACAGTGGATTTAGACAAATCCAATGTTTTTGCAAGGTCCCGTATTGACAAGGTCAGGATTTGTCGTACGCCTGTACAAAATTTGCTCGCGCATTGTTTTTCTTTCGTCGCCATCATGAATATACTAAACATGAAATGTAAACATCAATCATAGTCTTTTTATCATAGACTCTCAGCTGTAGCACAGTGAAATTTTTCATTCCTTTCGTGCAATATTTCAAAAGTCACAATGATTTAACGGTGTCCGGATTAGTGTGGATACAGACCTTAGTTGCCAACTGAAGAAGAATCAAAACACTTAAAAACGTCGTTTGGATTTTACCTCGACACACACATACACAAACATTATCTAAGGCTCGTTATGGGATTTATTACCTCCATGCATAACATAATCTCACATAACACTCTACATCATTCAGATTCGCTCTCTGGAAAATCATTCCACGAGATTGACGTCTTCATCGTGCTGAATATTTTATGTTTGCAAACATTTGGTCTTCTAGATTAAACCTAAAAATAAATTGTCGTCCTCCAAACACACCGCCGCACCCGGTGAGGAATGTCTCATCTTCGGTCTCACCACCCTGACCTCACTGGATTGGATTCATGATTTTCATTCAGTTATCCGATTTGTGAATGCGTACGTAGTCGATTCGACTGCAGTACTGAAACGCAAGCGAAGAAGTGAACATCCAACTGAGCAGCGGAAATCACTTGCCGCTCTTCCTGCAACTCTGACTCGAGCGATGGAAACGCGTTTGGATGACAAGATATCTGCTTCTGACTGATTCCATCCAGCTCAGGAAAGGGGGAACGGAGCAGTGAGTATCATGGGCTTACCTGCCTGCCCATGTTTTCCCTCACAGCAGGTGGTAGGACTGATGTACGTAACAATGCTCCACCGTCACTCTTTACTGCTGGCTGTCATCGGCTGAATAGCAGATCGCTGATGATGGCAATCGGAGTAAACAGTAGAAAATTAGACCCCGCGTTTGTGCTGCTGCATCCACACAGGCAGGAAGGAAGGACAACAGCGCCGCACTGCCTCATTGTCCGATCCTAGTAGGTGGTTGCGAAGAGTTGTGCACGTGACACTCGATCGGAACAGTGCCCACGCGTTTAGCTCGCACCATTGTGTACATTTGTAACGTGTTACATGATAATACTGGAATTGAGTTCCAATCGTAGAATTTAGTTTTCGTCCCCTGAAATCAACCATAATTTAATCATCTAAAACCTATTTCTCTTGCGTGTCAAATGCAATGAGACACATACTTCAGATAAACCAACCAATCTAGTGCAGTTGCTTCTTGGGTGGAATCGAACCCCATCCATACTTTAAAGCTTAACTGCGTACTTTACTTTCGTCGAGGTACATACCTTGGTTGCTATTATAATGATGCGGTAAAGCGCCTCTTCCTGTAACTGTCCGTTTAATTAAAAACAGCACTTGAAACAAGGAGAAGCAGAGAAAGCATAACACCGATCTAGAAGGTTTTGAATGAAATAGGACGTAAAACCGAGAAATCCCATTTATTTCACATTGACGTATTCCGGAGTGGGATTGGCTGGAAAGTTTTTGCACCCCCACACTCCACGCATAAATTCATTGGATTTTGAGAAATATTGTTTCCATTTAAATGGCGTGGGCAAGAATTTTGTGGTTGAAGAATTCTGGTGCTACATTTGATACCAAAGTTGCCAGGTTAAAGTGCATTTCGCCGTGGGACTTGACATTATACCCAACTGATAAAGTTCAGACAGCAGTTCAACAGCATTTTAAGAACCTGGGTGCATTAAGGATAATTTGAGAAGCATTGTGACTTTAAACAAGAAACCGATTTGATCTTGGTAGTGTCTTGCACCATCTGTAGTCAGAGAGTTCATTTACGTATACAATCACGATTACAATCACTTGCCTCTGATTAATGGCACTCTAGTGGATCCTTGCTAAGGACAGCCAGAACAAAAATCTATATATTGATCTTTCCCAGTACACGTGCTCCTTCTGTCCGTTTTCCTTCCAATAAATGCCGCATTGTTTAATCTACATTCCTCAGAGGAGAAGGAATGGCAGAAAACCACCAGAGAAAATAAAATCATCTCTTCTAGTAGAATCCAGTTCGGGCATTGCTATTTACTGATGCACTTACGTGCATGGTAGACTGGATCGCATGTAAGTCTGTCTCAATTTACAGTTAGTTTTTCTTCTTCTACCACTTTATTTTCTCATTCATTATTCATATGGCCTCAAGCCTACGACTTGTGTTCTGTCCACCAGAGAAAGGCACCCGGCCTACAAATTACATCATATCAAATCACGAGGCATGGACCAACGGCTTTGCAGTTGCGTCCAGAATATTACCCGTACACATACAATGGGATGAAACTACCTTTCGCGGTTTTTTATTGTTGGATTCAAAAACTGGCTATGCATCGTTGGTTATGCACAATATGTTTGCAAATTACATGTTTCAATTGGCTGCCTCGTGCTGAGACGTACGCCATCAAACGTTTTGGGAAGTTATCCACGAGTTCGACAGATATTTGTTCAAACCTTTAACAGAGACGATTACGTTTGCTGATTAAGGGAGAAGGCACTTAAGGCTCTTACAACCAGTGACCACATCATATTCATCAATTCAACCGACCATCATACAAAAGGTTGGAGTACCGCGTCTACAAGGACTAATAGTCTTTGTCATGAGCTATGCCCAAATCATTTGAAAATCCATTCATTTTTGCCGCTAATTTCGCGACGTCGAAAGTCAGGTTGCTACAGATTTCGTATTCTTTATCGTTACTTTCTACCCTTTGTTGATGAAGAAGATCAAATGGGTTTTGTCGGAATAAGTTATTCAGTCCAAACCATGACAGAAGTGGATGATGACTTTCGAGATGGTTTTCCACGATTTTTGGGAGTAGCTGGCAAGAAGAACTGTCGACTGCCTTGGTGGTTGGGATGCTGATTGTGTAAACTTTTCATCGGTGAACAGCACTGACCAACAGCGTCTTCGATAAAGTGGTCAGGAGAACCCAGCTTTTCTCAAATGACTGAAGCTTCAAACGTCGAACCAGACCCCAACGGAAGATTCTAAATTTTTCACATTTTTGCCAACTTTCGGATGGAACGTTAATTTCGCTGATTCGTCGCCGACAATCTTCATCAGGAGTCCGAATGGTGCGCTTTTTTCCCTCTCCCCATGCGGTCATCTAGCGTTCAGCTGGTATCGTTTTATTGCGTCAGTCACTGCAGATTTTGCCATATTCAGTATTTGCAATCACTGAAACGAAAAAGGTTCAATTACAACTTACGCGCAAATCCACATTCGCCTCATTTTGAATGAATTACAATCATAATCCACCCAAACTATTTTCGCGTATAAAGACAATAATAAGACAGTAACCTCATAGGTATACTGATCTAATCCACTTGGTTGTGTTGTTTGGCTGACAAGTCTGTATGGATAATTTGCAGGCACACTGTAGAAGAAAACGTACTATGAAAGTTTTTGTCTTCAGGGAAAACTTTACCGACCACCAGCTGGGATTGAATCAGTTAAAAGGTATCGCATTGGACATGCTCAAAACATCTTATTATTTGCTGAATCACTCCACATAAAGAAGAGCTGATAATTATTACACTTTCTGCCTAGCAATTTTTTTCAAACTTTAGCTGAAATGAACAATTTACAAAGGTTAGCTGCCATTAAACTTTTCAGTTGCGGTCAAGACAAGAAAATTCAAAACTGTTCGTGAAGGGGTTTTTGTCTATCCACATGTGAAATTATGAGTTAAAGTAACGAACTAGAAAACGACAATATTCATCACTGACCGTTCCCAAGAGACCTCCTAGCGTTCCAGGAACGGATAAGAGTAACATAAAAATGTATTATGCACGTGCATACACTTTCTGGCCTACATGTTCTGATAAGCATCACAATGAAAATTCAGACTATTTCTGCATAGCTCGCAAAGTGTTCATGTTAATTCAACAATCAAACTAGTGATTTGAAATAAATTGGTTCAACAAAGCGAAGTCCTGGCCGAAGTACACCTTGCAGTCTGCACCTTACAATGTACTTTCGGAAATCTTCGGTACTAGTATTTTTTTTTGTTTTGATTCGCTATGTTATTTTTACAGAAGTATTGAGGTGTGTTGGAGTGAGTTTGCCAGTACAGGTTAAATTTAAATCATTAGGCTCGGTACCAACTGTAACTGGTGTAAGAATGAGCTGGAATAATATATTCATTTCTTCATGATTTTATCCATCTGGCTGGTAAGATGAGTTATTGGTTGTATTTATGCTCTGAGACAAGTCTACATTTGTCATCGCGCCTAAAATTGTTCGGGTGTGTTTGATGGATCCAAAAATTTCTGCATAAACTCAGTACGATTCCCACAGCCACACAATTTTTTCGTACGTTTTGAAAATTTTCTTCATGCTTCACTCCCGAATGCAGATACATAACATGACGACATCACCAGGTTTTTTTCTGACTTTATAACCGAGCGGTGGTACTGAACCGTGATGATATCACGTAACCGAAGCTGCTCAAGACTCCAAAAATAAGAGCGTATCGTATGTTAACGGCTGCAAACATCTATCTGCCGAAAAATGTAACGAAATAACTTTCCGTGAAGGTAACATTTTAAAAAGCTATTTAAAATATATCAAATTGAAAATTGCATGCAATTATTAATTGTGTGTGTGTGTGTGGAAGAGGTTGTACAATCAATCTCCGCATTGATCTTCCAGCAGTGCTTTGACGTTAGACTACGTCTGTTTTATATACTGGGGTGACAAATTTAAAATTATCACGCGACCGTCACGAAATGTCGTCAGGTTTTGAGCGTTAATATCTCAATTGTTTCTCCAAAATATCGGCAGAAGTTTTAACATCAATCGAACGGAATATTTCATATGTTGATCTCAATCATGAAAACCATTATTTTGCAAACCAAACGAATAAAATATCGTTAATCCAAGGTGATGTCCTTATAATGTTGATTTTTCAGAGTAAATTTACCAAATACAAAAGTACTTTCCTATCACAGACTTCATATTAATCGGAAACGATTTCTCACACGCATCCGTCAAAGTATTTTGACCGGCCGTTGTGGAGAATATTTCCACCATGAAAATCTCACATGCGTACGGTATGTTGCCAATAAGTCAGCGTTCTTCTCCTTTCTCCTGTTCTTTTTCCTATCCCATGACCGCGGGCAATGCCTCATCTGAAGACAATCTGGGGCATTACACCAAATTGAAACAATAAGTGAGGAAACGATGTATGGCTCTAACCAATTTTACTTTCAGCCAGATTTTCTAGTACAATGTAAGCTACCGAACGACCACAGTCAAATGTACCAAATATGACA
>JASCZW010007014.1:0-76335 GCA_034211315.2 Aedes japonicus | reverse complement strand
CATATTACCAACACACAATGAAAGGGTTTGTTTGTTATTCCTCCATGAGAATATTGACAACAAGACTCACCATAACGTTGAGCATAGAATGCTCTATGAATGGTTGAAAACGCACACCAGCGTTGATGTGTATGCTATATAGTAAGTGAGCAGTGCCACCAAATTCAACAGAGATGGAAACATATTTTAAAATGTGGAATTTTATTTCTCGGTAAATATTGAAAAAATCTTCAATAAGAAGAATGTTATTATTTATTTAATCTATGGATGAATAAAATAGTTCAACTTTGAGCGATTTGTAGCTCTGCAAAAAAAGGTGATATTGAAGTACTGCCAAACCCATTTCATTCGAATAAGAGACATAATAAAATAGTTTGGCTACATCATGCGATTATGTCGATTGTAAACACGGTTCAGAATAGGTGCAAGCGTATTTGAATTATTGTGAACATTAATCCCAAAGTTTACTATAGAGTGATCCAGAAAGTATAAGCACACTTTCAAAATAACTAAGAAGTCTTTTTTTAGTTTTAATAGTTTTATTTGGCAAATCATATTTGTATTTGTGTTTAATATGATATTTTACTCTCGTTTAATCAAAATATTTAATCATAGCCAAGACTCCTAACTTTTCCTCGAACATGACCCATTAGCTTCTGCACAGTGGTACTTCCCACCATTTTGACCACTTTTTGCCAATCTTTTTTAAATTTTTGGATGTAGTCCGCTGGTTTTATGAATTTTCGAAACTTTGCTCTGGTTAAAGCCCTAAAAGTCACGATTGGCCGTGCCTCCGAGCAGTTCGTCGGATTCATGTCTTTCGGCACGAAACATACATTTTGACTTTTGTACCATTCTAAAGTGCCATTTGCGTAATGACATGACGCCAAATCAGGCCAAAACACTACTTGACCTTCGTACTGACTGATCATCGTCTCCGCTGTGATGTACGGACTAGATGTTTTACCACACTCGCATATTGCCTGCCAAACCATAACCTTCTTACCGCATTTTTCGGTAAAAGTTGCCCTCTCCGTTTCGGGGATGTCTTTGTCTTCGCTTAAAGTATAGAATTGTGGTCCAGGAAGCGTTTTGTAATCTAGTTTTATATACGTTTCATCGTCCATTATTATACACCCAGAATTTGTACACAATAACGAATCGTAGAGTTTGCGAGCCCGTGGTTTCACGGACGTGGCTTGTTTTGGGTTCCTTTTGGGTATTTTCTGCTTCCGGTATGTTTTTAGCCCAAGTCTTTCTTTGGCACGCATGACGTTACTCGACGAGGTCCCTAGTTTTTTCGCAACATCCCGAACGGAAGTCGCTGGTTTTCGCTTGTAGGCTTCCCTGATCTTTTGATCGATATCCGGACTAACAGGACCGGATTTCCGACCACTCTTCGGAGCATCTTCAAACGTACACTGTTCTCTATATTTTCGAATTGCAGATCATACCGCTCCGACGATTATACCCTCTTCCTTGGCCAATTTTCTCAAGGAGAGTCCGCTTACAGTGCACCATTTGTGCACGATACTTTTTCGTTGTTCCAGAGTAAGACCGCGCATTTTGATAGGTAACACAAAACTGAGCACTTTTTTGATGCTATGTAATTCAGAAATGTGCAAACAAAAGGACGCAGCCTAAACATGTTGAAATATTTCATTATATTCAAAGTGACCGTTAAAATAAGGTGTGCTTATACTTTCTGGAACAGTCGTTAATATATCAATTTTTTCTGCATTATTCCGCAATCAATCAAACATTCCTATGAATATTCTCACTCGACGAAAAAGCCGACGGTCATGTTCAACTCACTAACGGATAATTTGATTGCAAAGTAATAAACTGCCACCCCCCCCCCCCCCCCCACCCTTCCCTTCGCATTGTGCATTTGTTTCCAGTTACTCCACTTTGAATGTGTAACGAAGTCAAGGGTCTAAATTGAAAAAAAGTTGACTGCATGCGAAATAGTATGTAGCACTAGCCTTTGTGTGTACATTTTTCCGCACTCAGTAATGTGGAATTCACTTTTCATTTCGTCTTCCAGGCACTCTACGAATGCCACGATAGGAATGCCAGACCTTACTAGAGCTTGCCAGGCTGAATGGAAACTAAACTTCACCTAGCCCGAAGGCCTTTCTTCCGCACTCCCTCGGCGACCTTTGCTGTACAATAAAATTGCCTCTTTCATTGAATTATACCCACTTCATTCTTACCGACTCCGGTTAGCACCATAAACTTTTTGCATTCCTTTTTTGTTTTGCACTGGCTATATTTGCTCCAATGAAGAAAATTACGGCGGCTCACTCTTAGTTTGGCGAAGTATACAATTTATCACACACTCGCCAGATTAACTGTGATTTAAATGAGTGATGGGATTTCTAGATTTCTCGTTTGATACATACATTGTGAATGGTTTTTCAAGCCGCAAATTTCATCAATATTGATTTTGGAGGCAATCGACTCACTATCTTCACACATACGATATCTTATATCCATTATATCATAGAAACGGCCAAACCAACGCAATATCAACAACTCAGAGTCTTCACCAGCGTTACAACAAATTCAGCTCAAGAACATTTTCGATTCCTCAGATATCAGTTTTGATAGAAGAGAGGGCATAGTTGGCAAATGACTGAACAATGCGTACGATCCGCCCTTGAAAATTTAAAGTTGCTGATAATACAGAAGTAAATACGGTACGGAACAATCGGCGAAGACCTTGGTGGAGTATTGAATGGTGATGGAGATTGGATTGGATGGAAGGTATCGTGTGTTCTTTCCAATCTTTAAAAAGGGTGACAAGCTGGACTGTTGCAAATATCGTGCAGTCACGCTTCTGAGTGCCACCGACGAGTTGCTCTCCCAAATTCTATGCCGCCATCTGTTACCAATTGCGGAGGAATTCGTGGGACAATACCGAGTGAGTGAGTGTGCGTTACTACACACCAGGTTTTTGCGATTCTGTAAGTGCTGTAGAAATGTTGCAAATATAACGTGCTCACACATCGTCTTTTCAACTATTTTAAATCAGTTTACGATCGGCGATCGAGACTTGCTATGCAGGCTATGTGCTAATATGGATTTTCAGAAAAACTGCCTTAGTTGCTGAAAGCGTTGTGAAGTCGTGCGTTAACCGACTTAACCGAGGTATCCTATCGAATCTTGCAGACAGCTACGGCAAGATAATAGATTGTCGTGTTTGCTATTTAACATTGCATTGGAGGGTAGATACGAGTGGCACGATCCTCAGGAAGTCCGTCTAACTTTTTAGTTTAACCGACAACGTTCGAATCGTAGCACGCAACTTTATTTTGGCTCTTCAATTTGTCACTTGATTCAGGTCAGTTCCCTAAAATTTGGAAAAACTCATATCTAATACCCATATATAAGTCAGGAAAAAAATCCGATATTCGCAATTACCGTGGAATTGCTATTATGTCTAGCATCCCAAAGCTCTTTGAAGCTATCGTCAATAGAAAACTGTTCAGCCAAGTACAATATGTTACAACAAATTCGCAGCATGGATTTTTCAAAGGACGCTCAATTTCCACAAACTTGTTAGAATTCGTAAATTATTCATTAAACGCAATGAACAACGGCAACCATGTCGAAGCGCTGTACACTGATTTTAGCAAGGCCTTTGACCGTATTGACATTCCTCTGTTACTCTACAAGTTAGGAAAAATAGGATTTGAAGATAAATTTCTTAAATGAATTCAATCGTATTTAATAAATCGGCAACAAGTAGTCAGTTTTAATGGGAAAAAGTCACACCCTGTTCATGTATTATCTGGAGTTCCCCAAGGCTCACATCTAGGCCCTTTGCTTTTTATTTTGTTTGTCAATGATATTTCTTTCATTCTTAAGCAGGTCAGAATTCTCATCTATGCAGACGACATGAAAATATTTATGGAAATTAAGAATGACCAAGATAATGTAACTTATATAAACGGAATATTATTATTTGATTTATGGTGCAAAAAAAGCTTACTAGAAATAAACGTTAAGAAATGAAACTTAATAACTCTCAGTAGAAAACGATAAACACCACAAATTACTGTTTCTTTAGGAACTGAAATTGTAGAAAAATGCGAGAGAGTCAGAGACTTAGGTGTTATTGTAGATTCTAAGCTTACCTTTATCGACCATTACAACACAATTATCCATAAAGCAACCAATATGCTAGGTTTAATTAAACGCTTTGGTCAAAACTTTCATGACCCATATACGATCAAAACATTGTACGTTGCATATGTCAGGTCAATTCTAGAGTATTGTAGTGTCATATGGTCTCCTTTTATGAAAACACATGAAGAACGATTAGAATCAGTCCAAAAACAATTTCTTTTGTATGCTCTCCGTATATTAGGCTGGACAAAATGTCCACTTCCGTCTTACAAAGCACGGTGTATGCTTATTGACATTCAAACTCTTAAAGAACGAAGGGAATTTGCCATGATCTCTTTTGTAAACGATATTGTATCACATCGCATTTCCTCCCGTAACTTATTATGTAGTCTAAATTTCTACACCCCCTCGCGGCATTTGAGGAATCGGAACTTATTTGCGTTAAATATCAATCGGACAAACTATGCGAAATTCGGACCAATTAACCGAATGATGTCTCTCTATAATCTGCATTGTGAATCAATAGACCTAACAATGTCACGTAGTAACCTAAGACAGTATTTTGTTTCTAAGCGATCTTTAAGAAGATAGAATTAAGTGTAAATATGTAGTCTACGATCGATTGATGAGCAAAGACCAAAGTGTTCGTGACGAATAAGACGATGGACTCGAAGCTGTGCATGGAAGAATGCCTCAAAACCGCATACTACCTTTCTTTAAAGCCCATAAAGGTCCCGTGAAGTTTTGGCCAGATTTGGCGAGTTGCCACTACAGCCGGTAAGTCATCCAGTGGTACCGCGATAATAACGTAGATTTCATCGATAAAAACATAAATCCACCCAACTGCCCGCAGTTCCGGCCCATCGAGAGATTTTGGGCAGTAATGAAGCGGAAGCTTAAGAAAAGTGAAAAAAATGGCTCGGGACGCGACTCAGATGACCAAAATGTGGAACAAATGTGCCAAGGAAGTTGACTCCGGAGGTGTGCAGCGGTTGATGGGACATTTAAAGAAGAAAATAAAAATTTTCATCAGAAACGAAGAGAAATGATTTGTATTGATATTTTTGCCTTGAGTAACTGTGAATTACCTTTGTTTTGATGTATTGAACTTATTTGTACGTCAATCCGTTACCGAGATACAGATGATTTTATTAATCCGGATTCTAAATGGGCACAGCTTTATGAGAGGATGAGGCTCAAACAAGACAATGTTAGCCTTCCACCACGATTTTACATCGGGGCTGACGAAATCGTGGCGATAGACGGATTCGCGTATCTGGGCGCATTGATGACCACCGATAACGACACCAGAAGATTGATACAAAAGCGGATTATGGATGGCCAACTTTGGACTCTAAAGGACACTAAGATCGAACAAAGTTCGCCGATCTACGCAGTTGATCATCTACAGGACACATATTAGACCGGCAGCACTCTACGGCTCCACAACATGAACAATGCGCATGAAGGATCAAAGCGCCGATGGTGCTGCGTAGATCTATGTTCGAGTGCAGATGGAAGACAGAAAGTGAAGAGGGATGGTAAAACATATTTTGTATAACTCACTGAGAGCTTAATATTGGTAACAAAGATTTTCGATTAGAACTGAACTAAACCAACAAAAGAGATGCGTTTGGGGCCTTTGTAAATGGATGTGATGGAAGTTTTTGCATTAGGAAAACGAGGTTATTCATATTAATGGTTTAGAACCAATTTGGACCGATTTATCCAACAGTATTACAATAAATTATGATCCCTAATACCAGACTACAAAGCACTTTACTTCTGCAACTAATATATGCAATAAGCAAGTTGGTCGTCCTAAGGAGCAATCTATACCTTAAATTAAGATTGAAGGATTTGGTAAAATAAGAGTCCCTAGAAGCATTTTGTGCCTTCTGTCAACTTTATGCTTCTATTGATATCCAAGATTATATGTTAAGTACCGACCGGGGCAGACTTGGTCCTATACCCGATGATTTCATTATCCCAATTCGCTCAAATAATCGCAATGTTTTGTGATATAGTGGACGGAATATTATAATATGAGATACTTCAATACAGATGTCCTCCAAATTTGGAAGATCGACAGGCAATTGGTGTGTTACCACCTGGTACCTCCTATCAAGATGTTTAGAGGCTGGCTCGAAGATTCGATGAGCTACCTCCCCCGATAGGTAAGTACACATCTCTAAAGACGAAACTATCCAAAATTGTACTATGTACCACACTTCAAATTTACCATTGTTTGATGACACACGATGCCATCGATACAGATTGACCCAGCCGTTTCAAGCAAGCTGTACAAGAACAACACAGCACCGAAATGTATTCATTCAAACGGTCAACACGACGCAATAAAACATTTTAACTGCACCCTTCGATGGAACTCACGAAAATAGTTTTTTAATGCAAGAGTGCTAGATCATTCCACCGTAAAATCAAACCAGATCATTAGCTTCTACCATTCCGAGCAGTGGGAGCGATCGAAGATCGGAAATTACGAGGCGAGATGACTGATTTTATTTCAAGCAACTGTTACCTTTTTGTTTGCTTGAACATTTTTTAGTTGATGTTCTGCTTGATTTTCCCTATTGGTTTCCGTTGAATAGAGTGTCAATCTTGTCAGGTCATTCTCAGACTCAATTGCATAATTCGATAGCATTTGTCGTTAAAAGAGACTCGATTATCACTTGGAAATGCAGTAAGGACAAATGTAGAAAAGAGTCCACTTAGTATTAATAAGTTTTGTTAATTGAATCTAAATTCTGTTAAAATTATTGATGTTTTTCATTGCCACGGTTTAGTTTAATTAAATATGATATTAACTAACCCATTGTAGTACTGATGAAACTCGGTCCTACAGCAACGCACTCTCCCCTCAGTTTGAATTGATCAAACTTCAATAAACACCGACTTTCCTTCTCATGTCACTATACTATGCCAAAAACAGGTTGAATGGATTGATAAACAACAGTTGATAAAAAAAACGAGCTATCGAACAAAAAATGTCCTAATGAGTGAGAAGAAGTGCCCAACCTATTTGAAAACTGTTAGCAACGAAAAATCGACATTTGCGCTCTCCCCATCCAATTTGCTTCAATCGGGTGCCATGATGGTCCCTACTATGTACCGATTAAAGAGTGTGCCATTTGAAAACCACTCCAGCACACACTCAAATTGCACTACGTTTTGTTTCGTTGGGTAAAATTAATTTTGCGTAGACATACACACTTAGATTTTTTTACAGAAATCTGTAAAGTTTTACCGAATTCTCAACAGCTGAACATTCGGTAATCCGATTTTAAGGATTTCGGTGAAATTTTACAGATATCTGTAAAAAATTACCGGATTTCGGTAAAATTTTACCGAAATCCGTAAAATCGGATTACCGAACGTTCAGCTGTTGAGAATTCGGTAAAACTCTACAGATTTCTGTAAAATAATCTGAGTGTGTAGTTTAATGTGTATTATTAACACTCTGTGAGTTCATTTCATCGGGTCTACACAAGTTTTCAAAATGGCGATGGAAGAACAGTGCGTGCTTGAAAAAGTTTTGCACGAGTACTTTGAAAATAGGGATCTGTCGCATCGTACCATCGAAAAAATATTGGAAATCGCGAATTCGACGGTGTCTGGTAACATAAAACAGTTCAAAGAACGTCTGACTGTTGTTCGGAAGCAAAAATCCGAACAAAAGCCACCAGGTCAACGAGAACTATCACAAACGCGTAGTTGGACCTTTAAACAGAAACCGAACGCCTCAGATTGTAATGTGGCTAATAAGTTGCATGTGAGCAAGACATTCGTGAAGAATACCAAAACTCGAGCTGGACAACGTACGTTTAAGGTTCAAAAATCCCCAATACCATGACAAGAAACAGAATACAGTCGCAAAATGCCGTGCTTGGAAGTTGAACGACCAGAAGTCAGGACACAGAAGATGATGAAATTTGTTAATAGGTTCTTAGTTTTGCCAGTGATTTGTATTTTCGGAAAGCGGCATACACCTTTCCTTACCGCAAGCAAGATGACTTGACAGGTGTATTTGGAATAGTATCTCTAAAAGCGGCTTCTTCCTCTCCTGAAGGTCCGACGATCTTCTGGCCGGATTTGGCATCATGCCACTACACGATTGACGTGCTAGAGTGGTATAAGCCGAATAATGTCGATTTCGTACGGAATCTGAACACCCTGAACACATCGGAGCTGCGCTCAGTAGAAAAATACTGGGCCATTATGAAGGAACACCCCCTAAAACTACCTAAAATGATGAATAATGTAGAAGAAACGAAGAAAGTATGGGTTAATAAAGGGTGTCCACGATGAAATTGCCACACTATGAAATTGCTCTAACTTTTCAACCGTTGCACAGTGGGCAAGAACTGGATGAAAGCCAGGAAAAATCTGCGCAACTTTTGTCGCTTTTAAGCGCGGCTTGTAAACAAGGCCATTTCCGCTTGAAATTGTCTGCGAAATCGAATGGAACTGGTTTCCAATCACCGCACGGATATGGTTGTGGAGTGATAAGAGCTTCATTTTACCCCACTTCACCCTTATATTATTGAATAATTTAAAGATATCTTTGCATGAAGTCGCTCAAGATCAACAACATAGTGCTAACCCCATGTGAAATTTCCTGGAAAATCGAATAGAAGCTGTTTTCAACAACCGCACGGCTCTGTGAGTTATTTAATGAAAATTTAGGTGGATTTAGTTCATAGTGCATTATTTACATCCTGCAAGTTTTGAAGTTCTGTGATCAAAACTCGCGGAAATGGAGTCGAAATAACAGCTCGTGCGTGATAAAATCTTGCGCATTCATCACGAGAACAAGGATCTCTCACATCGTTCCATCGCTAAAACGTTGGGAATCGCGAATTCCACGGTGTCGCGAGTGATTAAGCGGTTCGAGGAACGGTTGACCACCGATCGGAAGCCCAGAAATGAAGGAAAAAGTATTCCGTACAACACCAAAAATCACAACCGCGTAGTTGGGGCCTTCAACTGAAATCCGAACGCCTCCGTTCGGGATGTGGCTAAGAAGCTGCACCTAAGCCGAGGTTTTGTCCAGAAGGCCAAAATTAAGGCTGGGCTTCGAACGTTCAAGGTACAAAAGGCCCCTAATCGCGACGAGAAGCAGAACAAGTCCGCCAAAACCCGTGCCAGGAAGTTGTACCTCAACATGCTGACGAAAGTTGAATGCTGCATCATGGACGACGAAACATATGTGAAGGCCGACTTCAAACAGATCCCCGGGAACCTGTTTTTCACGGCCAAGGATAAGTTCAGCGTTCCAGAGCATGTCCGCACTCAGAAGATGTCCAAATTTGCGAAGAAATTCCTGGTTTGGCAAGCCATCTGCACGTGCGGGAAGCGGAGTGCACCTTTCGTGACCCAGGACACGATGAACGGACAGGTGTACATAAAAGAGTGCCTCCAGAAGCGGCTGCTTCCTCTCCTGAAGGCCCACAACGTCCCAACAATCTTCTGGCCGGATTTGGCCTCATGCCACTACTCCAAGGACGTGCTGAAGTGGTATGCGGACAATAAGGTCAATTTCGTGCCGAAAATGTTCAACCCTCCCAACACTCCGGAGCTCCGCCCCATCGAGAAGTACTGGGCGATTATGAAGCAGCACCTTCTTAAACGACCTAAGGTAGTGAAGACAGTCGAGGAACTGAAGAAAGTATGGGTTTACATGCATAAAACGGTTGATTCACAGGTTGTGCAGAATCTTATGGCCGGGGTTAAGGCCAAGGTGCGGGCATTTGCGTATGGACTGTAAATAAAATACGAGTAAAATAGTAAAATGATGTTTAATAGTTATTTCTCAATCCCTGAAAATTTGATGGCAATCGGATGAAAACTCGAATTTTGCGAATCAATTTTGTGTGTGGCAATTTCATCGTGGACACCCTTTATGCCAAAAACTGACGATTCTGAGGTCGTGCAGAACCTTATGGCTGGGGTAAAGGCCCAGGTTCGCCCATACGGATACAAAGGCGAAATAAATTTAATAAATGATGCCAAAACAACCTATAATAATTGCTGTTGTTTTTACTACTTGAAAATTTAGTAATAAATGGATAAAAACTTGAATTTTGAATATAAAAATTTGTATGTGCGGATATAATATGATATGTGTATATTAGGCTGATGCAAATTTTGAAATGTTTGCTCCCCTAAGCTTAATCGATGCCAATTTGGGTCCTGATAGTCCCCAAAAAATTTGAACACATTTGGTTTTAATTTATCTTTGCAAACGCTATTCAAAGTTTGTATGGGAATTAGTATAATGAATCTCAAACTTACATTTCCAGATCCCTAACATCTTGATATTATGTCCTTAAACCAAATCTAATTAAGATTCATATAGTGTAAGTTGCCAACTATCAAAATGCCGAAGATACCTGATATGTAAATTTTATACAAAAACAGTTATTCAATAAAACATATAATACAAACTTTAGGTATGTTGTTTTATTCTTATTTTTGTTTTCTTATTATTCTATATGTTTGATATATTTTATATTTATATATTTTATATATATATATTATATATTTTTATTTTTTATTATTTTATTTGTTGAATAACTATTTTGTATAAAATTTACATATCAGGTATCTTCTGCATTTTGATAGTTGGTAACTTACACTATATGAATCTTAATTAGATTTGGTTTAAGGACATAATATCAAGATGTTAGGGATCTGGAAATGTAAGTTTGAGATTTTTCATACTAATTCCCATACAAACTTTGAATAGCGTTTGCAAAGATAAATTAAAACCAAATGTGTTCAAATTTTTTGGGGACTATCAAGACCCAAATTGGCATCGATTTAGCTTAGGGGAGCAAACATTTCGAAATTTGCATCAGCCTAGTATATATGTTTTCAAATGTTTTCTTTATGCCCTTCTAGTAGCATTTAAAAGCTAACAATTTGAGCTATGCAAGAGCCCAGTTTAATGATTTGTGATATGTGAATAAATGAAGCGTCTTAACATAATATTACTAGACAAAAATATTTAAATATAATCCTATTCTGCTTAAAAGAAAATGCTTATCGTTTACGGGAATAGTAGTTTGAAGTTCAAATGTTCTATTTGAATGAATATGCATTTTTTATAAATGATGACACAGCATGGCCCATGCTCTAAAAATAAATGGTTTTAGAATGCAAAACAGATCATATGGCGTGGTGAAATAACTAGTTACAAGTAAATGGATAATATACAATGTGCTTTCTAGACTTGTGAACCTGAGTCGCACGTCCTCTTTATGCTATTGTCAAATTGACAACATTGCCCAGGCTACGCCAACCAATATACAGCTGACAGTCTTTTGTGATCATGACTCGTGGAGGTGTAAGATAGGAACTTGTGAGGACATGATATTGATTTTATTAATTAAGTTCAAAATATGTTTAAAAAATCTGCCAATCAGTTCATTCAGGTTAATTCGTTTTATAAACATTCGTGAAACAAGAACAGTGTCTCCGATTCATATATTTGGAATTATTTCGAAGGATAATAGTTCATTGAAAATCTTGGATACTGATCAAAAGTATCCAAGTTGTTCTATAAATCTCACGAATTTTTATAATGCCAATAGAGGAAGTATGATTATTTTCCATTCTCAAAAAAGAAAATATCCTAGATGAATTTTACCCACAGTTCATGGAATACTGTTGAAAAAATGACTATGCATGCACTAATGAACTAATCAGAGCATGTGTGCAACGTTGAAAATTATGCTCTTTTTAATAACTGAAATCCAACTCGCTATTCTAAAAGTTACCCTCTTGAAAATAAAAAAAAACACCACTAAATGCGATATACCCAACGTTATCGTTCCTTGGCTGTCTCTGACTGGTGCTGACGTGCATCAAGAGCTTAACGTGTCACTTAAGAATTCAAGGTCAAGTCGACGGCACGGTTAGCGAAGTTTTGTTGTACGTTTGTAAAGAATTTTCTTCATAAGACATTCATAATGTGTCTGGCGGAACGTCATGATACGTCCTCCTTAGTGCCTACATCAACAGCAAAGCAAGAAACCCATTACAACCAACTAGCGTGCCAGAACTGAAAGACCCATTCAGGTAGAAATACACTACTTGAGAAGTCATGTTCCTCCTGGGAATGGGATGCTGGTCTGTGTTTGAAACAAACTGGAACTGTGTTATGTAAGCAATTTGAGGAGTTGCGGTTTTCGAATAGTTTTCTCCCACCATATGGCACAAGCCGGTTGATTTTGCAGAATCATACCATGATGTGGAAGGCAAACTAGCATGGAAATTGAGTGCTCACTTAAATGGGTAATTATTGCTCGTTAAAATACAGGAGCTTTATTTTTTGGACTTCAACGTATTTTGACGTATTCATACGATAAGTGTAGGAAGTCGAATGAATTTTTGAATATTGAAACAAATTGAACGCTAATAACTCCATTAATCCAATAATCGATAGATTTTCATAATCAACTATAAATTTTCCCGCATATCAATTCACTTATCAAAAACTGTGATTTAACATTTGATAATCATTGAACATATCGCAAATAAAAGGTGATGCCTTATAATTTCATTTTGCAGACTTAAGTGAGTGATAAGCCTGTGTGGCACGTTTTAAAGGATCTTCTCCCGTACAGCATGGGTGGTAAGTTTTGGATCATTGTACTTCTGGAAATAGAAATCTTTGTCAAAGTTGAGTTTTTCGGCAAGAAAATTCTTCATATTTTCTTTCAAAATCTTCTTGTGAAGTTTGTTGTCCAAAACTTCATCTATTAACACCGGGTTTCCAACTCTAGATGACACCAAAGAACTTCCCACTATAACACTACCACCACCATCTTAACAATTGGTTTGATTTATATTAATGCATTTTAAAATCATTTCTTCGGTTTTCTACGAACAACTCATTCATAGTATTAATTTTCGTCCCCTCCAAATTTAATTTTCAACCCCCCCACCACACATTTATATTCATTAATTTTTGAAATCTATTGGAAGACTGAATACTACAGATGTGGTATTATCCATAAATGACTTAATGCTTCCAAAGGAAAGTTTTTGGAGATAAATGAGAACAAAAAATGCAAATGCTCTATTCAAAATGTACGAAAATATCATGTATCATTACCTATAAAGGTGTTTTCACAATTTACGAATAATTAATGACCTATGTAAGATGAAACAATCGTTTATCAGATTTATAGCAAGCAAAGACATACAAACACAAAACATCTGAAATACTTAATGGAGTGACTAGTAAAAAAGAAATGAAATGATTTTAGCGGTGTACTTTTTGTTGAAATTTGCATTTTTATAAAATTCATTCAAACAATTTGAACTTTTAGTCGATTTATATAAGAATCACGAATACAAGCCGTTTGGTACTTCATTTCCGTTTAGCCACTTTTCCTTATTTCGCTTATTTTGCACAGACGTGTCAGCTCATGTTTCCTTTGGCTCTTTCTGTAGAGCAGCCTTATGTCCTTTATTTGCAGTTTTTCTCTTTGTTTCGATTTCTTGTCAATCGTACCTTCGTCAATTCAAATCATGATCCGTTTGATTTTGTGTTTCTTTTTCGGTGCTTTTTCTTAATTTTCCTTCTGCATTCGCTGTTCTGTTTTCAGTAATTTTAGTTTTGTTTTTTCCTGTTTCGCTTGCTCGAGAGCTACCTTGCGCTCATCTCTAGCAATTTTTCGCTTCTCCTTCTCCTATTCCGATCGATTTTTTTCATCTGCCCTTCGTTGAAATTCTTCGATGAATTCATCAAACGTGAGAACATGGTATCGCTTCGATTTATATTCGCGAGTGCAGATCGTTTAGGAGTGAGTGGCACATTAAGAAACTCGTTTAAAGGCCTTGCAGATGTTTCTGGAACTTGATCAGCAGATTCTGTTCCATTATCACATTGCACTTCCTCCAAAGAAATGTTTGATTCCTTTTGAACTTCAGTAGACACATGGATTGCTTTTGCTGCCGAACTGGATGATGCGATGCCCTCATCCGGTTCCAAAGAAAAGTCTGTTTCATATGTCACAATATCAATCTCACCATGCACTTCAGCAGCAACAAGGGTAACTTCCGTGGTTGAACCATAGTCAAAGCTACAGAAAACTTCGTTTTAATTCGTTTTTTTCTGAAACTGATTGAACAATTTCAGGAAAGGTTGAGTGTAATGCTGTGTGAATGTGATGCAAAATTTGTTTTTCGTCATTTTCAAAGCATACGAAATCAACCTTGAGTTTTTTAATTCTTGCATTGCCAATATATTCAGAACACCTTTTAAGTGTGCCTTTGGCTTCCTGAAGCTCCTTCTCAGATTCACTTACTTCTTACATTTCTGGATCTGCATCAATGGGTACCGATGGATCTGTAGATTCAGTCGAAGTTGATAGCATTTTAATCCCAAGGAAACAGTCCGGAAGCTCTGAAACCGTTCTCTATGGTTTTCACTGTCAAACACCTGCGCAAGCAATCTTGAAGGGCTGGTGCGAAAGTGTGAATGGTAACCACAGCATGAGGATTATCAAGTCGCAAGCTTTCGACAGATGTTGTCCAACCATTCTTCAGCGGTTTGACCGCAGCGACATCTGCATAATCCTGGTAACATTGTGATATAAGGCAATCAGTATGATACCCATCTCACGGCACATTATAGATGTCTCGATATTAATGTGACTACTGTGTCCATCGACCAAAAAAATCACCGGCTTCTTTATGTTATTCTGCTCGAGATGTGGGTTAAGAACGTTCCTCATGTAATCACGGAAGCATCCGTGAACCATCCATCCACTATCGGATTTCGCGATGCCCCATTTCTTAGGAACAGACTTAGCCACCGACTTTGGAACTGTTTAATACTGGTAGACTATAGTTGGAGGAATCGTATTGCTGGATGCAAAGAACGAAAACATGGTGGTGATATTTAGTTTGCTGGAAATCCTTTCAATATAGTATACATTACGGCTTCCCCGTAATGCAAACACCGTTCTTCGGACGTTGTTCTTCGGATTCAACTCGAACGACGTCTCATCACCATTTATGATCCGGTTCGGATCCTGCAGAATATGGAGCAGATTCCGCTCTTCCAAATAGGCTTCGAACCACCCTATTATGTCTGAGGCCGATACTTTCGCGCAAGCGTTGGTCACGAACTCTGGAGTTCTGAGGGTGATTTTTGGATGTCGTTTCAGGAGCAGCTGTAGCCAAGTTCGTCCTAAAATGAGCAAAAACCTCAGATTTTACAAGAGTACTTTGGGAATCTAGATGCATACGTACCTGGTCTGTTATTTGCAAATGGATTCTTCCGAGGATTTGCATCCAGATATTGCTGAACGGTATCCAGAAGCCAATCTTTCGTAATCGGAAATCCTCTTGCGTGCATGTTGAAAATCCACTCCTTAATCTCTTTTTCCTCCTCCAGTGTCAACACTGTTTCCGGGCCAGCACGGATGTGTTCCTGGTTCTTCTTCGTTAGACGTGAGCGAATGGTGGAACGGGGAATTCCATAATGCTTTGAGGCCTTATTGATGCTTTTGATCTTTGAAACGACGGCGGAGAGTTCCTGTGTTGTGTAATTTTCTCCATTTTTTTTTTGGTTTCTCATTTAAAATACATGATAAATCACTTGTTTTGGTAAAAACCAACCGTTTAAATATAGAAACTTACTAGAATATTCATTAATGCAATGATAAACGTCAGTAAAGCATCAGCAAAATCTATTTTGGTGAGTTTTCTCTCAGCACTTGTTTTGATTTTTGACAGCTTCGACAAGGGGGGCAAAAATTTAAACACACTGGACCAAAAGAACTCAATATTGGGTTTCACCAGGGGCGAAATTTAGAAATGTACAAATATGTGTTCTAATTTTTGCCACTTCTTAAAATCACTAAAAATCAATCAAAACAACTTCGGTTACTGCGTATATCAATAATTTAAATGTTTCTAATAATCTCCACAAAAAAAAAAAAAATAATAAGAAATATAATATTTATATGTTTTTCCCAGCGTTCAATAATCTGCTTAATTTTCATTGCATAGAGAAAAAAGCGCTTCATGTGTTCGGCTGTAAAAAAAATGCCATTTTATCAATGAAATTGACTTTTTTCAATGTATTTTGATACTCTGAGGTATTTCTTTTCTGTCTAGCAAAATTCATGAGTAGAATCGATCATTATTTGAAATAATCACTGTGTGTTTCATAAGGGGGCGAAAATTGAGGAGGGGGGCGAAGACTAGTGCTTCTACCCTATAAACTGTTTAACCATGTTGGCGTCATTTGTAGCGTCGTTACAAGAGGTTTGGAAAAATTGCATAATAGATGAACTGTTTACTCTCCAAATAGTTTGTTTTTAAGGCAGTTTGGGTGAAACATGTTGAATCTACCCTTTTAATATCGCAGCGCCACGGATGGCGAGAATAAAAAAAACCCATTTGAATCTGATCGCAAAGCAAGACACATTGCTCTGAAATGATCGCAGATTGTAGGGATCGCAGAAGGGGTTCCATTTTCTATCAGAACATGCTGCTTACCAAAGATAGCATCTCCCCAGGAGAGGAGAGGTGTTGAACCACCAACTCATATGTTTGGAAACATGGCTAAAAAAGGGCACTGAAGTTTCTCTGAAGATTGGGCTCTGCAGAGCGGTCTCTCAAGAGGTTAACTAACGAGAACTAGATGGGAGAGCTCGAGAGCACAATTCATTCGTTTCATTCGAGAGCGTGCTCTCAAATGTTCACCACAAAGGCTCTCCAGAGACATCCTCTTGGTTTGATTTGCACTCATCGTAAACATTTCGGAGTTCATCCCCGGAGGAGGCAAGCAATATGCATGTGAGAGGCGCATTTGAGTGAAATGCCATGTATGTGTCTAATTCATGTTCGTAATCTGGGTTCCTTAGAGATAACTGGAAATGACTACATGGTGGCTACCAGATCTGGATAGTTATTAGATGTTCATCTATTAATCCTCTTTCAATATGCTGATGTAAAACATACGTATTGTTAGGATCAATTTTTTACGTACTATTCACATCCCTAGAGTTATTTCAAATCGACAAAAAAATATCACTGGATCCCGAGAAGAGTCCAAATTTCAATCATGTGATCGTTTTTTAAAAAGCTAAAATTAGACATACATGTTACTACAATAAAAATGTTACCATATATTGTTGTGTTATACGTCCTTCCAGGGTCAACAGGATCCGCTGCCAGGTGGAAACTCGATCTGGAAAGTTATTGAAATGGTCATTAACAAAGAAAATATTGTTCGAAATTAGAATAAGGCACACATTTTATTTTACGGTTTTACGTAAATATTTATTCAGTTTACTATGTTCATAAAACTTTAGTAAATAGCTTTATCCATATGAAAGCAATCATTAATTGTTACATCAAATACGAGGAATCGTTATTTTGGAGCTCGATGATGATTGCCAACAGTAACACCAAATGAAAGTGAATGAACGACGGCTTTGAAAAAAGTGTTTATTTTCAGTTCTCAAAACAAGCTAATAACATATAAAATCCCGTTGAGGCGACGATGTCAGATTTGAGAAAGACTAGGTCAAACACACATTTACCGGTTGGCACAAGCAAACAAAACAGATTGTTCCATCTACACAAGATTGAACCAGCTCCATGAGATGTGTATCAGTAATCGAGAATACAAACTCCCATAAAGTTACATCCAACAGCCCCTCATCGCTCCAGACTCCAAAAATGGAAATGAAACAATTTCGATCCAATTCCCTTTTGCATTTTTCCAATTCCTGCCAGTCGGTGATAGGCAGGAGGTAAGGTTAACCGAAAACAGAAAGAAAATGCGTCAAGCGACAAGTTTCCCCACATTTCTGGCAGCACAAGAGCTCAGAACGAATTGCCACCGCAGAACAAAAGCACATACAAAATTATGCAAATATTTGAGCAAAAAGTTTAGACACTTGATTGAATATATTTACTTTCGTTGACTTTCCTGCTGGCCTTGTGTCCGGATCTTCACGGCAAAGACTACGGTATCGGATTTTGGTTCTTTTCTTTCCACACTGATATCCGTGGCGGACGGCTTCCATATTGGCTCTTATCGTTGTCGTATTACTTGCCACAATTCCATTTCCGATTTACCAATCGAAATCGAGACGTGCTAGGCGGACAACCGAATGTGAATATGACAAGACCTAGAATCGAAAGAGAGCCTTACCAACCGAAACCGGCAAAATTTGCAGGCAAATTTTATTTACACAATTCGGCTCGATGTCCTTATTTTCCGCAAAGTGCTCCCTCCTTAAATCCGCACAAGTGTGGGAACGGGGACTGTTCTTCCTCGGAACGACCAACCGACCCAGTCTGCTTTGAATATACTGGGAAGTTTTATCATTTATCATCGAAACGAAACAAAAGCCGAGTGTCGTTCCTGTGATGGTGCAATTTCTCCCTTCGGGGAAAAGTATGTAGTACGTAGACCGTCAGGAGGGAGGATGACATTGTAAGCATAAGGATCCCACTCTGGTGAAATAGAAATGATGGGAAATTTTACCAAACCAACATGAATACGATTACATTTATTTTCATTTTGACGCTTCCTTCTTGCCAAACCACCCACGCTCGTCGTCTGCCACCCGGGGCGCTTCGGTTCCCTTTTTTGCGGTCATTCTGAGGGCCTTCTCCGAAATGAAGCTGGATGAATTAAGGAGGAGCAGTAGGTGGATTTGTAGACGTTTCGGGAAATGGAAATGGTTCGATTGGAAATTCTGGACTGCAAAGCTCCGGGAAATCTGGAATGGAAATTTCGTTCGATGACGATTTGTGTACACTTTGTATTATAAGGGGATGTCTAATGCTGGTTTTGGGATTTGCTGTTTGCAATAGTTTTGATTGAAATCGTAGTGTCGGCAATATGCAAGCGGATAGATTTTTTTTTATCGCAAACAAATTCGGAGCGACCTAGCTTACTGCGTTCGGTAGAAAATTTGACGTTTTATGAAAAGATGACAAAAATGGTAACTTTGTGTTAATGCTGAATCACTGGTTATTGTTAAGTATTAAGGATAAACAATTCAATGCAAAACAATGCTGTAAAATTGCTCATTAGTGTCATTAAAATGGAGATCATATGCTTGATGTGCCTGATTTTTATTTCGGCTTCTGTTGAGAGGTTTAAGTCTCGATGAAAACCAATAGATTCTAATCAGTTCCTGCATTATTATAGAATAGATTTAATTAAGACGTGAGGCTTCTGTGATATAAAGAAGGCATGATGGGGTACTTATAGTATCGCTCTGCCGATTTTTTTTCTAAAGTTAAATTGAGCTAAACCTCCTCCTCCAATTAATTCGCAAGACACTGTCGCTCAATATACTACAACTGGGGCTTACTGCACTCTAAACACGAAAAATAATCTGCACATAATTAATGGTAAAAACCCATAAGTAATTCTAAGAGATTTGATTAACTACACATAAACGTAATCCCCTTAGAAGGGCAAATAAAAATTATGTGTCAAATGAATAATATGTGCGGCCACACATAGATTTCAGATGGAACCAAAAGAACTATTTGTCCTGCACATAGATTTCATTGTACAAAGCAGATGTGTGGACACATAGAATCTTTTAGTAAAATATTCTCAGTGTAGAGTCTGAAACTTCCACCTAAACAATGCAATCATGATATTTTCAAATCTAGTTAATAACTGATTCTTCGTGTGACAATCCAATATTTATTTCTTAAATATTTTGCCATATAACTTAAGGCATAAAAAAAAGGTTTAAATTTTTTGATCTATTCAACTAATTTTGGTGACAAGGAGAGAAATAAAAAAACAGTTTTACGAGGAGTAACTATTGGTAACCAGCATGTCAGGCCTGTTCCGAAAGCATTGACACACTAAAAATTGGATGAGTTCATACTACGAAATTGATTGTTGGACTAACCAATCAATTCATTGTTTGTACTATATATGAAGCAAGCTTCGTATTCAATACCAGATGCGCTGTCAAAAAAAATTAAAAAAATGACTGTCTACAAAGAACATTCGTGTATTGTGCAAAAAAAACAACAAAGAACTACGGCAATATCCTTGAACAAACTTGAACAACTTAAAATCAACAACAACACCAACTTGTACGCATGAACATTGTATGTACATTGTATGAAAAAGATGTGATTGGCATTTGGCAAGATGGCATATCAATACGTGACGGTTTTCGCCCCAACTCGAACAAATGTTGGCAGCACCTTCTCAGATTACAACGAAACTATCTGGGTGTGTAGACCATGACTAGGCTACTTTGCATACTTAATTTCTTCATTTTTTCTCTGTCTTTTGAAAAGGGCTAAGCTATTTTTTATCGATTTTTTTTCAAATGTGTTTAATAAAAAATGACTACTCCTACAAATGTGTTGTATGGGTGATTATCACAAAATAAGTCAAGTTTTAAGAAAAAAATATTGAAAAAAAAACCAAAATGAGCCCTACACTGAAAAAAAAACATTTCTAAAAATTCAAAGTAAATTTAAAAAAACACCATTTTTGAGTTCGATGCAATTTTGTCTCAAGATAGGTAAAAATGTTCCCTACCAACCGTTTATACATCACAAGATGGGCAAGGAAACAGAGTTTGTCCAACAAAAACTTTTTCATGTCCCATTGATTTTTTTTGTCAGTGTATTTTGTTATCAAAAACTAAACCAGTGAAGGTTATACGACTATGTAGTCATCTTAAATGCAATGAAACATAATTTGTGATATGAGACAAAGCGAAGCACACATATTTACGCAGCAGCACTCAAGAAGTGCGACTCAATATACAATTTTAGATTACGCATTTCATACGTGCTACTGTAATTTTTAGCAAACCGTGTCTACTCCTTTTCTTACCTAATACTAGGTAAGGCTATTTAGTAGAATCGAACAACCTAATCGAAAGAAGAGAATCAAGAGTTGTACCTAAACCAAATATAAACTAAACAAGAAAGTGAATCAGTGACATCCGACCAAAAGGAAAAAACAAAATTATTTCAAGTCTTGTTATTGGTTCTATAACAGAAGTTGTAACAATTAACATCGCAAAATAACAGAAATTGTAACAATTATAGCAAACTATGATATAGATATAACATAAACAAAACAAACTTTGTAACAGTTTTGTTACGACGTAGCCAAATTCTATCAGCTGATGTTAGAATTAATTTATTTCTTTGCACAGATTGTGCCTCTCAGGGCATTATATCTTAATTTGTTATAAGTATGTTATAAAATTATTCAGATGAAAACATCTTTAACAAATTCATATCATAATCAGTTACTTGTAACAAGGTTTGTTATAATTTTGTAATTTTTATGTTATGTCCTTCTGGTCGGGCATTCATCGTGTTACTTCTCTTTGCGAAAGGTTATTTAAAGCAGTTTTGAAAAATGTCATAATGGGCCAACACTCCCGCTTCATTTTACTCAATTTTTGAGTACAATTGTATGCTATCTGTTTTTCTCTCACGGTAATGTTACTCAATTTTCGTTATAAAGTGGATCAACTCAATTTTTGAGTAGATCCACTTTTTACGACAATTGAGTAAAATTTCCGTGAAAGAAAAAGCGATAGCATACAATTGTACCCAAAAATTGAGTAAAGTGAAGCGGGAGTGAATATTAGATATAATAGATATAAGCTATAATAGATATTCAGATATTAGAATCAAATGACAAAAAAGATGTTTCAGCAGTGGTTGAATACTGATCGCTGTAATTTAAAAACGATTATTGAACCTGTTGATGAATTTGTTCCATATCTCGTTTATAAAATTGACAACTTTACAACTCATGACTTTATTTATAAACAACAATCATCATTTCTCAGAAATAAAAAAGATTCATTAAAGGATGATGAAATTCTTGCGATTTGTGATTTCTCTGAAAATTATTCATTTATAATTCAAAACTCTGCTGAAGGATATCATTGGATCAACTCGCAAGCAACAATACACTCATTTGAAATTAACAATAAGAAATATAATAAACTTGTAAATGTTAGCTTCATTATCATATCGGAAGCAATGACTCACGATACAGTTGCAGTTCAGTTGTTCACCTCAAAAATGATAGATTTTATGAAAAAATTAACGAACTTTTCTAAAATTTATTTTATGTCCGATGGAGCAGCATCACAAAACAAAAATAAGAATAACTTTGCTAGTCTATGTAGATTCCAGTTAAGCATGCATTAAGAGCAAAATGGCAGTTTTTGCAACGCCCCATGGAAAAGGTCCCTGTGATGCTATTGGTCAGAAGATCTCAAAGAAATATATAATAACGCCAAAACAATACCAGGCACTCAGAAATTCCACAGTGTTTTACCTATTCCTGGTGACAAAGTAAGGGCAAAAAGGTATTCTAATTCAGGAAATGAACCAAACATATTTACCATGATCTGTAAAATAAATTACAAAAGAACATGTTTAAAAATGGCTCAAAATAAAAATAGCTTCAAAAATAAATGAATATATAAAAGTGAAATTCAATACATATTGAGATCAAACATTAAAACGCTTCGAAATGGTTGAATAAATAGAACAAAATTTCCTAAAAAAAATGAGTTACATTGGATGCTGGGATGGTTATGACCTTCACTGGTTTAGTTTTTGATAACATAATACACTGAAAAAAAAATCCATGGGACATGAAAAAGTTTTTGATAGAAAAACTTTGTTTCCTTAAAAGCGCCCATCTTGTGATGTGTGAATGGTTGGTAGGGAACACATTTACCTATCTTGATACAAAATTTCATCGAAATCAAAAATGGTGTTTTTTTTAAATCGACTTTGAATTTTTTAAAATGGCCCTTTCACTTCTATAAAAAAAACACTATTTTAGAAAAACTTTTTTGAGCGTATTAGTAGAACGATTGTGATTGAGAAACTAGGAGAATTTAAAATTAACACTTCATTTTATCACTTTTTAAAAATAAAAAATAAAACATTGAAACACTTTTTTCAAATTTTCGCTAGTAAACGCAATAAGATTCCTTTACTTTCCACTTCAAACTTGAAATTGATTTTTTTCAGTGTAGGGCTCATATTGGTAAAAATTGTTTTTTCTTCAAACTTGACTTATTTTGTAATAATTACCCATACAACACTTTTTTGTAGGAGTAGTCATTTTTTTTATTAAACAGATTTGAAAAAAATGGATAAAAAAGTTTAGCCCTTTTCAAAAGACAGTCTAGAAAAAAATTTGAAGAAACTTAGTATGCAAAGTGGCTTATCTAGTCATGGTCTGCACATCCAAAAAGTTTCGTTGTAATCTGAGAGGGTACTGCCAACCCCGAATACGTCACGAATCATGCGTGTTTGATACGAAAACTATATTTAAAAATGAAGTTAGTTAATTTACGCCAAAACATGTGCAGTGCAGACTTCTCTCAGGAAAACGAAGATTGTATCAACAATCAATGTAAAACAAGCGATTTGAAATCGGTTCACTATTGAAGAACCCCTTGGTACGAAGTACACCTTGTTTGCCTTGTGCATTGCCTTGCGTGCACAAGTTTCTTCCCAAACACAATGATAACGGAAACGAAACGACACACGGCTAGTTTGACAGTTGTCGCGAATGACTTCGACAAGTCCAATTAGAATCGGCTTGGATCTAGCATGTTCTCATTCCGACAATCAGGCTTCCTCAGATAGGGCTTTTTCCTTGCCGTTCAGCTTCCATTATCATTGTCTTTGGGACATTTGTCTGCACCTTACAATACATCCTTGCGCTTTTCGGTACGAGAATCTTTGTTTTTCTTTTGATTCCTCATGTGTTTTGACAGAATATTTGAGGGTGTATTCATGTGACATACGTTACTAGGGGTGAATGAATATCCAGCCGCTGCTCTAATCCATGCGAATCCGGAATAGGCGCACATCTAGAAACTGTTCGACTCACAGGGTGTTCGAATATTATCCGTACAATAAATTGGTGTTAAAACTATCTCTTATTGTTGGATTAAAAAATCAATATGTATTGCTTGTTAGAGAAATATGTTTGCAAATTACAAGTTTTTTATGTTCATTTCAAAATGGCCACTACGTGCTGAGATGCACGCCTTCAAACGTTTGGGGAAGTTATCCACGATGGCCGCGAGTTCTTCGACAAACATTTGTTCCAAACCTTTAAAAGAGACGATTATAGATGTTCTAGTGATTTATGTAGTGTACTGCAGGCTCTTGACACCAAGATGAACCATACCGAATAGTCCATCAGATTCAAATACGGTGAGTAAGGAGGTCATACACCTTGCGTTTAAAAGCTTAGGAAAATGCGTTCACAAAGACCTATAGTCTTTTAAGCTCCATGAGCCGGCGCCCAGTTTTGTTGAAAAACCATTTCATTCTTGCCGGAATGCTATACGATTCCCAAGAAGCTACTGTGTCAGTAAGTAGTTCACCCCCTTGTCGATGAAGATCAAATGGGTTTTGCCGGCATGAGTTATTCCTTCCCAAACCATGACCAAAGGAGTCATCATCCGACTCCTTGAAATACTTCCACGATTTTTTGTAGCAGCAGGAAGCAATTGCGATCATTTTGGTGGTTGTGATACAGCAAGATTGTGAAAACTTTTTTTATCGGTGAACAGCACTGACCAATAGCGGACCTCGGATAAGCCGTTTAGAAGAACCTTAGCTTTTCTCAACCGGTTTGCTTTCATGGTATCATTCAAGTAGTGATTCTTGCACAGTTTATATGACTGAAGCTTTAAATCGGCGTGAACTATGGCTTCAACGGAAAACTTTTCAGTGATTTTTCAGTGTTTTCGATTTCGAAAATTTTCAGTGATTTTGTCAACTTTCGGATGTACAGGCTGCAGAAAAAAACGACGGTCAGTTAACCCTTATGCATTCTTCGTACCTTTTAGGCATTCAGAAATCAGTAAAAAAATCATATCTGAATATTCATTTGTTTCTGAACCGATTTTCAACATTCATGCCACAATAGAACCGGTCATATCTCCAATAAGAAAGATTGAAGGAAAATATTATAAATGTGGAGTTGGATTTTTTATTTTTGGATGCAGGGTAACTTTTTTCTTTAATTTATTTTGAAGAAGATTAAGAGGGTCTTTGAGAACGTTTCGAAAAATTCTGAAGATTTGATTTTCCTAGGTGGTCACTTTTTGATCAATTCAGAAGCTTAGCTTGCCACGTGTTTAACTTTATTATTTTGCTTAGCGAGCTAGTCTCCAGTTTTGAGGAATCTTGGTCACTCTGACAACCTTCTGAGATATTTGGAAGATCTGATTGCCATTTTTTTTTATCAATTCATACGACGTGTCATATTGTTCGATTTTGCGAAACGAGCTCATTTTAGGTAATTTTGAGGCTAGATTTTAAAATCAATCAATATATGGTCATTTCCCCGTAGGAATTAAAAATCCAGGATATCCAGGATGGGAAAAGTGACCATGAATCTTTGAAATGTCCTTCAATGACATGTTTCGTAAAATCGTGAAGTTTGACACATTGCTAGCTAGTTTTCATAAGGAAATAAAAAGTTAGCATTCATCCGAAAAAAAAATTCCCAGTTTTACTCTAGAAAAATTTGGCCAATTTTAATTTTCACAAATTAGCACAACTTTATCAATCTATTTTTTAAGCTACCAATTTTTTCATTTTAAACTATTTGAGATAATTCGGTATTAGAATAGAAAATTTTCCATACAAAACAAATTTTTTTCAGAAACTTTCCAAATCATTCCAAAAATTTAACGATCCTAACGCCAAGCTTCTAGGCCTCAATTGTTTCCGCAATGCACGGCAAGCCAGATCATAAATCTGACTGCACAAAATTAATAACTCCGTGGGATGACGTCGTAGCGTTTTGGAGTCCATGGCAATGTTGCTGAAATGGACAAGTCCTATTAAATAGTTTAAGAAATCAACATCTGGACGCACTATTTATTTAACTATAGTGCTCTTAGTGGTCGGATCTAGAACGCTTTTACAACAGTTTGTTTTAACATGTCCCCTTTTCAGTGAAGTTCGTCATTTTTTATTCTGTTTAAAAGAAGTTATACTTAATAGGATCTACGCACCAAACATTGGTTGAAATTGGCTAAATCGACCGTGTGCAGCGTTTTCAATCATTTCATCGAGAGACATAAGTACTATCTATCGGCAGGATCATAGCAAGCGTTGTAGTGGAACTAAGAATCGGATGTTGCATTTCAACGAGTTGAGAACAATTAGAGCAGCCAATGCATCGTAAGAAAAATTCGTCTACGAGAAGTATTTCGATCTTTTCTGGACAGTAAGCAACCAAACACGAAATAAGACGCAGAATCTAGTGGCCAAAAGTTGTTCAAATAGGTTCTTACGAAATACGAAGGATGCATCCTCATGGACGCAAAACGTATCTGAAGGTGGATTATGGGCAGTTTTATTTTTCAGGAGTCTTGGCCTTTTAAGATTTACACATATTTTTGAGGTTCTTCTTATTTTGTAGCAACTAACGTATGCATTAAAGAAAATGGACTGCTTTTGCGATTTTACATATGATTACCTCATCACTAGGTGTTGAATCCACCTGTGTATCGCCAACCGCAGCAAACTTGTTGTGTAAAGAAAAAAAATTGACAGCGTTATCAAGCACCCAAATGGAGCGGTTAAAGGTACTGCTGAAAAGCCAATGATTTCGTGGTCAAAACGGAGAGGCTAAAAGCAAGAAAGAGCAGCCAAAGCCCACCTTTTTATCGGCTATATAAAAGTTTTCAGTCCACTGATGTACGCTCGCTTGGCAGAGTGTCAACGAATTTGAGTAGAAAGCTCAATAAACGTAAAATTTATGGTTACTTTGTTTCCAATGAATCTCCTTTTTCATTTTTTTTTTGGTAATGTCATTTGAAATAAATCTATTTTTCTAATACATAAGCTATCTGAAATTTTTAAAAGTATTGTAAATTGTTAAAACTATGTAATTAACTTATGTCTTGAGATAAAATATAACTTAACTATTCGTCATATTTTCTTCTCTTTTTGGAACTTACACCGTGTCCAATATATTCTCATACAAAATAAAACTTTATATATTTCAAATCGATAATCCAGATTTTATTGATAACTTTACCCATTATATTGCAATACAATACTGATCAACTACAGCATTTGTTTTGGAATAACACCGCCTTTAACCGTCTTGACCTCCAGACGTTTTTCGAAACCGTCACAGGCGGCACCACGACTTCCATCGACATTTCGTCCCAAATTCGTTTGATTACGGTTTTGAATTGGTTCATATTAGACGCCCTGTGGTCATTTACCTTTGCCAGCATGTATGACCATGCGAAATAATCCAAGGATTTCAGATCTGGTGAACTGAGAGGCCATTCATTATTGTCCAAAAAGTCGGTCAAATTTTCTCGGCACCAGCCTTGAACGAGATTTGCAGTATGCGATGGCGCAACGTCTTGCGGAAACACATTGTGATCATCTCCATACATCTCTTGTACATATGGCTTGACAACTTTCTCCAAAACTTCCGTTTTATAGTATACGTCACTTTAACACCTTTTTCGATGAAAACCAGTGGTAATTTGCCTCGCTAGCAAATTCCTCCCCAAACAATCAGTAACGCAGCACTTTGGAACCGTGGAATATTCCTATCACTCTCTGGAACAGTTCTCGAAGAGAGAGCCCACAAACTGTCATTCTGGAGATTGTGGGATTGTTGCAAGACGAATAACTTTTTGTCGGAAAAGATAAATTCTTCCCCTCCGTGCTGCGACAAAAGTAGACTTGCTATTTCGAGTCGTTTCTGCTTGGAAGGTTCCGAAACTCCGTGAACCTTACGTTTATTGAAAGCTTGGAATCCGAGGTCATTTTGGAGTATATTGAGCATTGACGATCTCGAAACATTCAGATCTGCGGCCATTTCATGTACAGAGCGCTGTGATTTTCGTCTCCCTGGGCACTGGCAAAACCTTGAGGTAGTTTAACTTCAATTACCAGGTCCCAGGGCTGGTCTGGTTCTTTACCATTTTGGAAAGAAGCACACTAGTGTTGCCAGATCAGTGGAAATGCAGCCCAAAAGTGCTTCTGGTAATCCTCTAGTACTTCTTACCGATAAATATTATGGTTCTGAGATGGCGATCAATGGTCAAGTACAGTATTTGCAAATAGAAGAAATGCTGCATTTGATCATATAGAATCAGTTGAAAAAGTTACAAATCAAATCAAAACAAACCAGCACACTTTTGGAAAGCATTACCAGATAGGGGAAGTGTTCCATTATTCATCTCATGATCCATTATTCATATTAATCGGAAATGTAGGTTGGATGTATCAATCAATTGATTCCGTTTGTGGCTTGCTTTCAACAACAATTAAAAAGAATTAAAATTAACAATGAATAAAAAGTACGAAATCAGAAATGAGATGAAAATGGGAATGGTAACCCTAGATGCTATACTTTTATCGAAATCTTTTAGCGTGAAGCGATTTTGCGCACACACACACACACACACACACACACACACACACACGGAAAATTAAAAAAAAAATGAAAAAAAAACCCTTGAACTAAATAAATTTCTTAAAATGCAGGGCAGACTTGCTAAAAGATGTCGAAAGGCACATAGTACCATTAAAAATCCTGATTCACAAGAAAATAGTCTTTGAATATCAGCAAAGATTAATAGTAACACTTTAAGAAAAATTGTTTCCATGTTTTTAAAAATACAATATTCTTATAACTGAAATCTGCTTTTTGAAATATATTGAAATTCTCATCAATTCCGTTTGAAATTGAACAGAAGTTTTCTTTTAAATCACTCGATTTGTCAAGAACAGAAATCATTAGGCGTTCGTTGAAAATAATATTGGATCCACAAAATTTCAAACAAAGTCGTTACTTTTTCATTATCTCATAAGGCCTGTGCTCGAAAAAAAAATGCTCCAGACAAAAGTGTTTTTTTAAACTTTCAGGAAGTGGACTAATACATATGGATTATGTTTCATCATAATAACTTTATTCAATTTCTTTTCCATCGCTGAAAGCCCGCACCTTTCCCTTAAGACCCCTCATTACATCTTGTGCAATGGTGGAGTCGACCTTTTTGGTCATTTTCATCCATTTTTTCTTCAACTTCAGGGCGTTCTTAAGCACCTTGGATGATTTTCTAGCTTTGGACATCATTACGGCCCAAAATCTTTCTACCGGACGAATCTTTGGTGAATTTGGGGGGTTGGCGGTTTTTGGTACAAAAACAACGTTATTGACTCTGTACCAATCCAACGTCGATCGCGCGTAATGGAATGATGCCAGGTCCGGCCAAAATAATGTCTCGCCTCCGTGGGACTGCAGAAAGGGCAACAGACGCTTCTGGAGGCACTCGGTGCGGTTAATTTCGCTGTTGATGGTACCCGTTGTGATGTACGGTTTACTCAGTTTACCGCATTGGCAAATGGACTGCCAGAGCAAGTATTTTTTTGCGAATTTGTCCACTTTCTTCTTCCTTATGTCTTCCGGAACATCAAACCGTGATTTGGCAACATTGAACTCCAGCACCGGTATCTGCTTTGCGTCTGCCTTTACGTAGGTTTCGTCATACATAACCACACATACCGGTTTCGTTAACCACTCTCGATAAAAGCTTTCTTGCGTGGGATTTGGCCGCCGTGTTTTGATGATCACGCCGGTTCAGTGCCTTGCGGACCTTGAATAAACGAAGCCCAGCTCAATTCATGGTTTGCTGAACGAACCAGGCGGAACACTTCGCCTTCAGAGCCGCGTCGCGAATCGAAAGGTTCGGATTACATTTGAAATAATCCAACACCTTTCGAGCCTTCACAGGGTTAGCTGTCTTCGATTTTCTTCCACTTCCAGCCCGTCGCTCGGTCGTCTGGGACTGCTTAAACGATTTTACCACCCGAGACACAGTTGTATGGGTCTTCCGATCCATCTCATGGTCGCAGTCGAATTTTCCATGACGGCACGCTAAATGCTCCGGCGATTTTCTTCTTGTTTCGATGACATCTCAATAACCACTGAAATTTTGCACATGTAAACAATTCACTCCAAACTAGTTATACCCAGATTTTCATCAATTTTTACCCAAGGACAAAAAAGTTACACACGGATAATAATGGTTGAACATGAATGCTAAATTTAATCTTACTGAAGAATAACTATCCCAGTTCATTGGTTTATGTTGAATGGTTTTGAAAATAATGTTGAAGCGATTTAAAAATGTCATCACACGAAAAGATAATTCATAAAAAGCTCACATCAAAAAGTTCAAAACTGCTGATTCACGTGTTCTCAAATGCTCATCAAAAGACACGATATTGGCGGTAGAAAACGGTTACTCAGACCGCCCGAAGCAACGCTTCAAAAGGATAAAATTATATAATTAATGACAAAGGCATGCCGTTGACACATCGTAAAATTGATCGATGTCGCATTTGAGCACAAGTGGCAGGCAGTCTGAGTTGGTTGGAAGTGTCATCTACTAGGTCGGTAGAAGCGAATAAGAACGAGCAAGACAAAATGGAACCACGCCATGCCGGCAGCACATATGTTAGTGAAAGTGTTGGTGGGCGGCGGGTTGCCATGTGGGTTGTTTCTGGACTTACATCATCAACCGCAACGAAGAAGTGACAAACTTGACGGTGTTCTGTGCTGTTCTGTTTCTTAACTGGGACAGCCAACCAGGCAACCTCAATCAACCTTTCTGTCGTCGTCGTCGTCGTCGTCGTTGTCGTCGTAATCATCATCATCATGGATGAACACACCACGGCTCTTTCCCGGAACACACGTCTTTTCGGGCTATACGGATGCTGTAAAACTTTTGGGTGTTTCTCATCAAACTTGCACAGAATGATGATGATGATGATGATGATGATGATGATGATGATGATGATCATCTTCTACCACGACACAGGTTGCAGCTAAATGATTTATCAGCCAAAGTTGTTAATAATTGCGAAAAGCTGCACCAAGATTGTGTTGCCTCTCAGGTAAGTGAAATCTGTTCACTCAGATTTAATCTCGAATGGTAAGTAAAACAAAAAACCGAAACTGTGACAATCTTGCTATAGGTTATATATAACGTAGACATATAAAATACATTTTGAATCAGTGAAAATATTAACATTGTCTAAACTTAAACGTCAGTAATCTTAAAGCAAACAAAGCAATAATTGGAGGAATCTTTCTCTTACATCGTGCTGTGAAACTTGTGCTCTCCAATTAGTGCTGCAATCAAAACTTTCAAACGAATGAAGCCGGAATCAGAACCATTCAATATTCATCACCGGCAAAGTTGTCAATTTGTCTATTCTTCTACTACATACTCGGTGTATCAGGGGGATGAAAAATATCCTAACTGACATGTCAATGCATCCGGCAACATTGTTGCACCAGTTCGAATCCAATTATTTAAATGTAGCTACTGGTCAGAGCTGTTCCAACATGAATGCTAAATTTAATTAATTTAATTGTTGGTCATCCGTAGTCAGTGACAGCAGCAATAGAGCACGAATTTCCAGCAGAGAAAGTAAAAGTTTTCCATTTTTGTTGTTGTTGAATTCTATGCCCGTTTCTCTCATGCGTACGAATTCACGCTACTAGACCGGAAAAATTGCCGTCTGGTTGAACGTGTGTTTCGAAAAGTTATTGTTCAATAGACGTGATCGCTACCAGTGAGAAATTGTTCGATTGAAATAATTACAATGCTGATTATATGAAATGTGTAGATATTTATTGTCTAATCATAATAGCTGATTGCATTCGATACGCATCTACTTATCAGTGATGCCCTTTTTTGTGTCCCCATTTTTTGTGGTGATCCTTGCCACCCTTCTTGGCAAAGTGTTCCTTGTGATTCCAGTGCTCATCATGGCCGTGTTCGTCTTTGTGACCGACATGATCGTGATGATGTGATCCCTTCTTCTTCTTACCCTTCTTGCCGTAGTGATCTTCATGGTGACCAGCCTTTTTGTGACCCTTCTTTTCATGACCACCCTTCTTGTAGCCATGCTCCTCCTTAAAGTCTCCGAACTTCTCGTCAAACGCCTCATCGTGATCCTCATCGAAGAATTTCTTTTCTTTTTTGAACTCGTCTAGCTTGTGAATTTCGTGATGCCCCTTGGTAGAATGGCCCTTCTTGAAGCTGCCGCTTTCCTCAAACTTATGGCCCTTTTCGCCCTTCTCGCCCTTCTTGTTCTCCTTGTGGTAGCCACCTTCATCGTGATGCTTCTTCTTGTGTCCTCCTTCGTCATGATACTCCTTTTTGTGACCTTCCTTGTCGTGGTGTCCCTTCTTTCCTTCTTCGTGTTCCTCATCGTGCTTATGGCCTTTGTCGCCCTTTTCCCCATGGGATGAATGCTCCTCTGAATGGTGCTCCTTTCCGCCACCATGTTTCCACTCTTCCTCTTTTTCATGAGGTCTTCCATTGACCACCAGCAGAACGCAGCACAGAAGCGCCAGCAGGAAAATACTTCTTACAGCCACCATGGCAACTGATTGGCTGTCTGTCTATCTATCAATCCACACCAAACTACACTAACTGAGTAGCAGAAAATCTGTCATTTATATTCATGCACTAAACGCCATCGCTCAAACACCCACCACCCGAAAATCGTAAAAGAAAAATTGACAACCGCGAACGCAGTTTCCAATGATCGATGCAAATTCGTTGCAATAAGTGTTCCACGTGAATGACTTTTTCTTACACAATTAGTCTGGTGTGGCACCGGAGTTTCGGTGGTGAAATAAATGTGTAACGAGATAGAATGGTTTCTGTTCACCCAGGGTCTAGTGGAAATCGTTCAATGTCAATTGCATATGTGCTTTATCAATGGGATTCGTGCCGATTTAAGGTTTTTTTTTCCAATTAATCATAAAATGTTTGACTTAAGGTGAAAGTTAATAAATTTCCGTTGCTCTGACTTCACACCCATTCGAGCCACACCTAAATTCAAGTTGAATCGTGGTATTGGTCATTTCCGTAAATGATGCAAAATAGCAAAAACTAGAAGTATTGAAATCGTGCGGCATGCAATATTGATGAAAATTATTATTCTTATCAGCTTATTATTAACAACATTTTAATTATTATTCAAATTAAAATATAAACGCTGATTGAAATAATAAAAAGTAAAACATTATAATAAAATAATTCTGATACTAAAAAATATTAGCATTGGTAAAACGTAGGTCTTCTATCCATTTTATTATTATTATTATGATATTTATATTTGTAACAACATAAATATTATTATGATAATATGGATTGTAATAACAATCATCATATGAATAAAATATATAATAATTATAATTTTCATTATGATGATTATTGTAGCATTTTTACTATAATATTCAAAATATTTTAATAATTATTATCACTCTTACGATTATTAATATTGTTACTGTTATTATTATTATTATTATTATTTTTATTTATTATTATTTTTATTATTATTATTATTTTTATTATTATTATTATTATTTTTAGTATTATTATCCGATTTCATCTCACTTCTCAGCATGTAGCTGGAAACTTTCACCTACCCCCGGGCGTGGGGCCAAAGAGGGGTAAGGCTCGGTGGATACATTCGTCAGTTTTGTAAACTTACATCCTAATTTGTTTGCTTCGGTTGGATTAGTTATGGTGATTCAGGAACCGCCGTACAATACTACAGGCTCCAAAAATCACTGCTTTCTGAATGCTGCTCAATTTCTATCGTAGCTCCATTTATTCAAGGGAACGTATAAGGGTACGGGGAACAATTCCGGTAGCCGAGATTATAACCGGAACTATACGGAATGCTTCCAAATGCCACATCTGCCTCAACTCCTCCGCCAAATCGTGGTATTTCGTAATCTAGGTGGAGAACGTTGAATGGACGTTGCGATCCAGCGGTACAGCGACATCGATGAGAGTTACACTCTTCTTCCTTTTGTCGTAGATCACAATGTCAGGGCGATTGGCACGGATGAGTACATCCGTTAGGATCTCGCGATCCCAGTACAGCTTAACGCAACTATTTTCCAGAACCGGGTCTGGCAGGTACTTGTAGTAGGGCACGTAATGGTTAACCAAATTGTGCTTCAGTGCAAGTTGTTGGTGCACAATCTTGGCAACATCGTTGTGACGACCGAGATACGCTACTTCTGCCAATGCTTGGCAGCCAGCAACAACATGTTCGATCGTCTCTCCTACTGCGTTGCACTTTCTACAACGGTCTTCTACTTCTTCGTGCAATATGTACCTGCGATAGTTCTTCGTCGCAATTACCCGGTCCTGGATGGCTACCATGAACCCTTCAGTCTCTGAGAAGAGGTCACCTCGCACCAGCCACGTATTCGACGCTACTTTGTCGACAAGCGCTTGTTCCAACTGTGATACATGATACTTCATAGTGCACAATTAAGACAGAAAATAACCCTGTCTGACAAAGTCTCACAATTAAGGGCAACACTGCCTTTCACAAAGCTGTTTCTTATAATGATATAAAGCTCAGGTAGTTTTAAAAAATAGGGTGATTGATTCTGGTTTGACCCACTCAAATGGTTTTTCTTGTAATTCTTGAATTAATCTTTAGTTTTCTACAAAATTCTTAAGATTATCGTCAAATATTAAGAATCTTACGAAAACAGTATCTTATAATGACTAAAGAGTGGCCCAGTTAGAATTGGAACATAGACTATTGTGCATATTTCGGATAAAAAATTGACAAAATACTAATCTTTTTAAATTAATATGTTCGACTTTATGTGAACTTTAGAGCGAAAATACTAAAAAAAACATCTCGACTTCGAAGAAATTTACGGACTTGTCCGGAAAACGTTTCATCAGCCGGTGCACATTATTCTTATCCAACGTTTTGGCAATCTTATTCCACTTGGTTCTCTATTCATTGACGCTTTTGACGACACTGCCTCTCACCTTCAGCTTCCTCTTCATAATAGCCCAAAATCTCTCTATCGGTCTGAGCTGGGGACAGTTTGGTGGGTTGAATTCTTTCGGTATTAACTGAATCCCGTTGTTTTCATACCACTGTAGCACTGTTTAACTGTAATGACAGCTTGCAGGATCTGGACAAAATATAACAGGTTCATTGTGGGATCTGATGAATGGCAATATTTGCTTTTGGAGACATTCTATTCTTTACAGCTCTGAATTAAATGTCTTATCAGTGGTGAAAACCTTAGTCTTCCTAAGGTAACCGTTCACTTATCAAGTACAGAGGATTTCTGCCTAAACGAAGTGGCTTCTGCTCGATTTATGAAACCTTTCCTAACTCTTGGAAACGCCAACTTTTTAGATTAAAGAACAGGAGACAAATTGATTTACTAGGAAAGGAACTCTCTGAATCACCCACAAAACGATAAGTAGAACCGGATAACAAAAGAGGCGTATGCTTACCCAAATGAGCGGAATGGAAAAAAAAACAAACGTACTGTAATGTGTTAGTTTTATTCAAGGAGCGGCATTTAAAACGGTACAAAGGGTTTTCAAGTTCTCTAATTAATTTGTACTTTTCTAGCATTCATTCGTGTTGGGCTGAGGGCTCGACAACTCAACGACGGCGATGAAGGAGGGCTCAATGACTCGAATATGGCGTTGGAGGAGGGCTCAGCGACTCGAAGATGGCGATTAGGAACGTCGGTGGCTATGGCGGCGAGACGTGCCGTAGCGACGCACGCGCAGGATCCGGGCTCTCGGAAAATGGTCCACCGATGTTGGAGAAGGACCTACTTTGACGGATGATTGGTGACCGTCGGGAAATTCGCTTTAATGACTAGCGACTTCACTCACCTCCGTTTTATTACCTGCGAAAGGCGGGCATTTGCGTGGCGCCCGAGTCTGATGATCCGTCGGACGAACCAGCCACACAGTTATCTTCAATCCGACGTTAACGACAGACGGACAAAATGAAGAACCAGCCCGTACAAAAAAGCGCCAAACTCCAAACTCAATAAAGTTAATTAGCTAACGCGGAAACTTAATTCTCACTTAAGTTCACTTTTAGTATCTTTAACGAAATAAACGAAAGCAAACTAAGCTGAGCTTAACTAAATAAAGAACAGTATTTCACGCACCTCTATTCAGCAGCCGATTCGAAAGCGATATCGATGAGTCAGAGTTACCGTACAAGCAAGAAGGTTCCTAACCACCTTTCTCCATTCGAATTGGCCATCTGCTAAATACCAACTATTTGGCTTCGCCGACGACGTTGATATCGTAGCACGTAACTTTGAGATGATGGCGGAAACGTACATCAGACTTAAGGCTGAAGCTGGTAGGATTGAAGGGAAGAGGCTCACGAGAAGACAATGTTAGTCTCCTAGCACGAGTTCAGATCGACGGTGATGAAATCGAGGTAGTAGACGAATTCGTGTATCTGGGCTCATTGGTGACCGCCGATAATGACACAAGCAGAGAAATATAAAGGCGTATTATGGTTGGTAATCGTGCCTTCTTTGGACTCCGAAGGACGCTAAGATCGAACAAAGTTCGCCGAACCACTAAGTTGACCATCTACAAGACATTAATTAGACCGGTAGTTCTCTACGGCCACGAAACATGGACATTGCTAGTGGAGGACCAACGCGCCCTTGGAGTCTATGAACGGAAGGTGCTGCGTACCATCTACGGTGGAGTGCAGATGGAAGACGGAACGTGAAGGAGGCGAATGAACCACGAATTGCACCAGTTGCTGGGAGAACCTCCCATCGTACACATTGCAAAAATCGGTCGACTACGATGGGTTGGGCATGTTGTAAGAATGTTGGACGACAGCCCTATGAAAATGGTTCTCTAAAACGAACCGACAGGTACAAGAAGAAGAGGCGCTCAACGAGCAAGGTGGATCGATCAAGTAGAAGGCGACCTGCGGACCCTCCGCAGACAGCGAGGCTGCCAAGTGACAGCCATGGACTGAATAGAATGGAAACAACTTCTGTGTACAGCAGAGGCCACGCCGGCCTTAGTCTGATTGGTAAGGTAAGTATCTGCTAAATATTAAAGAGGTATTATCTAAGACCTATTCGAATGGCGACGGACTTCATGGCGTCTCCAGAAGAATGTGTTGTATGAAATAACCCAATACAACATTGAGCTTTTATGGCAACGTTGCAACTTAGACACGCTAATTATGGCAAAGTTATAACTTCGACACAGTGAAGATTTGATTTTATTTACATTGATGAAATATTTCGATTCCTATCATAATTATTCATACTCAAAGATAAATTATGAATTGATCGAGATTCTAGACAGAAATCAATTAATAAAATAAAACTGTATTTACAGGGAAAACACACGGAGCGTTACAAAACCTTAGTCTTCCTACCGCAGCTACAGATGCCTTGCCAAATCATGTATTTACGTGAAATTTATCTACAAACACAAGCTTGAATTCGGCAGGAACATTTCCACGAGACGTAGCCAAGTAAAATTTTTGTCCCAGTACATGTTTGATATCGGCCTTTAAATAGATTCCATCATCCATGAGGAGACAGCCATTGAATCTTGTCAACACCTGATTGTACAGTTTTCTGGCACGGATTCTAGCCACATTGTTCTGCTGTTGATTGCCTACAGGCACGGTATGACTTCCCGAGCAGAACCGAATAACTCGATAACTGGCCTTGGTATTTATGAGCTCAGATTAAGAGGTAAAATACCTGAGGATAATACCATTAAATTGCTCCCACAATGTTATGCGAATACCAAATTTAGGTAAAACAATACCAAAATAGTACCTCTCAGGTATTCCCAGGTATCCAAAATAACAAGTTTTGGTATTCGAGAGAAATTTTGTTTGCAATTCTTAGGTATTTTGCTTAAGTATTTTACCTCTTAATCTGAGCTCTTTAATACCAAAGTCAGTTATCAAGATCAAAATTAGGTATTCATATGTTGTTGTTTCCTGCTCGGGTTGAAGCCTTCCCGGAGACGAATCCGTTGCACGGTACTGCTTGCGGCGCGAAACTTTTTGGCCAAATCGCGGTCATAGATGTTGGGGTTTGCCTTAAGGTTCTTGATGACTTTGTTTCGCCGTTGACGGTTGATTTGAGGCTTGCAATATTTTTATTGTTAAAGGGATCACATACGATGCCAAAGTTTTCAAATCCGACCACTAGGGTCGCTGTGAGAATCAAACATGTTTGTTCCAATACTAAATGGACAACACCTTAAAGGCTGACTAGAAGTAAATTGGTACGCCCCTCGCGCACGGCAGGCACGCCTCGAGTGTTGGGAATCGATAATTTTTCACAGTGGTTTGTTAACACTTCTATAGAGAACAACTAGTGCGAGTTTGATCAAAGAAGTCGATCGCGTTCAGAAATACCGTCAAATGGAACTCGAAAGAAGAAAAAATATTATGCACAAACACCTAGCAAATTCGGAGTGGTCCGGTTCCAAGCTGGCTCAAGTGCTGAAGATACCGAAAACAACAGTTTGTCGAATGCTCAAAACCTACAAAGAAACCCTGCGAGTGGAAAAGAGCCCCGGTCTTTCGATCGGAGATGTGGCCAGGAGGTACAACGCCAACTTCCGAATGCAACGGACCATCCTTTCTAAAGATACAAGTCGTACACAGCTAGCAAACATCCGAACCGGAACATGAAGCAGAATTTCATGGCCAAAAAGCGTGCAAGGCTCTTGTACGACCATGTTTTGATGAAACACAAGGGCTGCACTTTGATCGATGAACATACGCCAAACTCGATTTTATGCAGCTTCCCGGTCAAAAGTTTTGCATCGCGACTGGACGTGGGGATTGCAGGGGTGAATCAAGTTCGTGTTTGCCAACTAGTTCGCGAAGAAAGCTATGATATGGCAAGCAATTTGTAGTTGTGGCCTGAAAACAGAATAATTTGTCATATCTTTGACGATGACATCCCAAGTTTACATCGAAGAATTCTTGAAAAAGCGTGTATTTCCGTTCATCCACAAGCATAGGGCCAAAGTCATCTCTTGGCCCGATTTAGCCAGCCACTTCCAAGGTCGTTATGGAATGGTATGCGGCCATCAAGATCGATTTTGTCTTCAAGCTAATGAGTCCTCCCAATTGCCCGAAATTTCGACCAATGGAAAAATACTGGGCAACTTCAATGAAGCAACTTTGACGAAGCATCGGGGCAGTCAAAGAAATCCAACAAATGCGGGCTAAATTGAAGAAATGCGAGATCAAGAGTTGTTGAATTGTTTTTTACACGACTAGCAAAACCTATTTGCGGAGTACTACACTGGTGGAAATCAATATAACAGTTGAATTCACTTGTCTCTGTAGAACTGCAGGATTGTGAAAAAGCAAAATTACCTGTTTTTGAAAGGTTATTTATCTAGCTTCAATTTGAGTTAAAAAAAACAAACATATAAAAAAGCCGTTGACTTCAAAAGTAATGATAAAGGTTCCATATAGTTAACAGAACGGGTTTTGGGCAGTACATGCATCAGCTGGAATATATAAAGCTGTATGTGATCTGTAATTAGAACTGTCAAAATTCGAACGTTAATTCCTCTGTATACTTCTTATACATTGAAACCCACCATCGCAAATGAGCCTCTAAAATTTTCCGAGTCATTGAACAAAGTTCCCAGTTGCAGGTACTTATTTAAAGCTCGCAAATTGCTTTCCGGTCATTATAACGTTATCTTCAGCACCAAATCTTGTACATAAACACAAGACATTGACTGTGTTTGATACTGGGCATGTCCATTTCAGGAAGGTGAAACGAAGTAGGATGGTCCAGGATTTGCTGCTACCATCAATTTCCTCAACCCGCTCCTTCGTTTAACCTTTCGATCTAGGAAAGAATCAACCATAACACGTCAATGCTATGCTCACAAACTCGTTTTCTAACAAGTTCTAAGGCAGACATACACATCTTTACTTCTAGTTCGTCAACGATCTTTAGATTGGCAATATGTATACACTACGGACTTTTTTACACGGTCTGTTTTCGGCGATAACTCCAGAACGGAACAACTTATCGACCTACTTTGAATCAAATTTCACGTTTTGGGCAACAAGTAATCATACAGCAATTTTTCAAAAAAATCACAAATTTTAGTCTTAATGCTCAAAATTAAAATAAATGTATCTTGACCATTGCATGGAAAGGTAACACATGCAAACAAAACCAAAGCAATTTAAAATGTTTATGCTTGTGCATTTACCAACTCTATTTAGTCTTTTTTACACGGTTTCATAGTAAAATTGGAACATATCCCCGTCTAAAAAACTCCTTAGTGTATTTCATTTCTTTAACTCTTACGGTAATGTTAGGCTAATCAACTGTTATGACCAACTAGATACTTCGCTTAAAAATCAGCAAATGTTGGATGTAGCAGGCTTCACGTTAAAATACGCCATAGCCGTGGTAAACAAGCGGAGAATAAAATCGGACACTTGCAGACGCAAAAGTGATTGAACGCAATAGTTGTCGCTTAAAAGCGATGCATTATGTACCTGAAGATATGGTTAGGCAGTTCTGAAGCATTGTTTTTTATTGCCTATGATTGTGTCAGATGACGGAAAACATACAGGGTGGCAAAGGTTACCTGTCAAGGTACCCAACAAACATCTGTATCTAATAACTGCTTGTTCAAACAAATTTAGAGAAGTTATTCAGCTATCTTGACGAAAAAGCTTAAAACAATTTCTCCAAATTTGTTTGAACAAGCGATTATTTGACACTGATGTTTGTTGGGTATTTGTCTCAGTGCATCTCTTGTACAGTTTTGTTTACCGATTTGTGCATGTTTTTATTGTACGTGTAATCATCGTGTTTGTTTTGGTTACGCTATATCCATGAACGCAAGATGGCTTAAAAACATCGGTGTAAACGAGAAATTTATCTTCCACACTATTTAAAAAATACAACGAGACGTACATACAAAATCTATCAAAGAGATGGATCTCATATATCGGCTAGAATCAATGATCGAAAAACACGTAAGTGAGCGAATATGGCGGAATTCGGCACAATCAGGGCAATCGATGGCCAAGGATCTGAATATTTCTCTCACGTCGATTAAGAATATCATCAGTTTGGAAACTCAAAGCGTAGAAAAAACAGCAAATTCAGGGATTAACAGAAAAACCAAAAAAAAAAAGGCGCGAGTGATTCGAAGTAAGAAGTTCCTGAAGCGGCACGCTTATAGTGATATTCTTTTTTTTTCGATGAAAAAATGTTTCTGTTGGAAGTTACTCCCATCCAATTGATTGATAGAGTATATGCAACGAAGCTTGCATATGCTCCCAACGCTAGCTTAGCTATGCAGCGGTTCCAAAATGTATCATGAGTAATAGTAAGGAGTGGAATTTTAGAAAACGTCAATCTTCACTACTTTCCATCGAGTGAGGAGTAGAAATCATCACTAACTATTGCATCGAACAAGTTTTGAAGAATCACTGGAGTGCTTTGAAACTTTTTCAAGACGGAAGTTACTGATTTTCACTGGATTTTTCCCCTTCTTATGAATCGAAAGCAATACAGGAGTGCTGACGCCAAATTTTGTCTCATTTCAGATCTTCACAAGAGTGGCCTGTGTCATTGCCAGATCTCATCATTTGATTTTTGTTTGCATGGGGATACAAACTCACTGAAAATGGTTTTATTCTTGAATCTCTCAAGAAACTCGTGATCAATATTAGGAATGATATGCCACAATAAAAGTGAAGCATTTTAGAAACTTCTACAGCTGGTCATAAAAGAAAGAGGTTCTAATTTTTAACTCAACATGTAATATTTTAATAATAGAGGAAACAAAGCGTTTGTTGATTAGGAGTCATATGTTGTGTTTTTATGAACATTTTTCTTACTGGTAAGCAAATGTTGCCACCCTGTTCTTGCATAATATATTTGTGAGCGGGTAAAGAGTGTAAAGGATGTTTCAATCAAAATTTGGTCGACTTAAACTTGACGCATTTCCTTTCATCGTGCATTTAAAAATCCTGCCTACTCATCATTTTGATGATGTGGGCGTGTAGCATCATGTCTCTATTTAGATTGTGAGATTGGCACTTCAGTTATAAAAATGTCGTTGAAAGAAGAGAAGCAACGCATCAAAATTTTGCACTTGCATGGCGAAAATCCAAACTACTCTCACGCCAAGTTGGCGCAATTGTTGAATATAAACTGTTACCAACGTATAAAAAGTGTTTGGTGAACGTTTGTCGACAGCCAGGAAAGCTGGATCAGGGGGAAATCGAAAGTCGGAAGCCACAGCGACGACAAAAAGAGTTGCCCGCTGTTTCAAGCGGAACCCCAACCTCTCCGTCCGAGAAGTCGCAATGAAGCTGAGAGTGGCGCCTTCAACCGTGAATAGAGCTAAAAAACGAGCTGGACTATCGACTTGCAAGCAAATGGTGACTCCAAATCACTACATAAACAAAACACGTCGGCCAAAGCACGATCACGAAAAATGTACACGACGATGCTGGCGAAGTTTGATTGCGTGGTACAGGACGATGAAATTTACCTCAAGGCAGACTTCAAACTGGTTCCTGGTCAGGAGTTTTATACGGCAACCGGACGGGAAATATTTTCAAGCTCATTTAACTGTCAAAGTTCACGAAGAAATATCTGGTGTGGCACCAACATTTGAATGGAGCGGCTAAAATTTGAGTGAACTTCTCCAGCAGATTGGAAACTAATGGTTTTATAGGTAATGTATTTAAAATCGTCAAAATGAAAGTAACTGATTTGCAGTTAATCGCGACTCCGACATCGTATTGTTTGCTCGATTGATTGAAATATTTTTTTATTTATTTTTTTTCCGTCGGCCTATTTCCTCACATGGTGACAATCACCGACGCCAGGAAGACGACTCCACCACCTGGACCCTAGCTAACGATCATGACTATACTATCTTCGTTACACCTAGTGAAAACAGTTACCACTATTTAAGTCATTCCCTACCTTTGGGAAATCCATATTTTTTTCAGCGAGATTCCTACTATGCATGCTTTTGGTCAGACGAATCACCAAAAATGTTAGAAAGTAACATTCGTTAGGTTATAATATATTGCTTACTTAGGAGCAACATTCATTAAATGAAGTCCGATTTACAGCTCGCCTTTTCGTACTTGAAAAATAAAAAAAATAAAATTCAATGAACCACCTTCTAATTGATTAGTAATTGCTTACATCTACCGAACTTTACGTTTTTCATTCTATTATTTGTAGAGTATGCTAGCATTGTTGTGTTTTGATCTGTACTATAGGATCCCTCTAAAGTTATATAATGGTGCTGTAATAAATGAAAGAGAGCGAGAGAGGAGAGAATCTCCCATTGTTAGATTCGCCCTATTGAAAAAAATCCTAGATTTTGAACATGCTCTTTACATTCGGAGCTTTTCGTAAGCTTCCGAAAATATACTGCAATTGTTCAGCACAGGCTACAACAACACATATACATGCGAGCTTTCAACTACGTCTTCCCTGCTACTCTTACTATAGTATTTTTCATACCACGAATCACAGGTGGCTGGGTTCGATTCCCGGTCTGGTCTAGGAATTTTTCGTTAAGGAAAATTTCTCGAATCCCTAGGCATATAGGGTATGATTGAACTTGCCACACAATTATACTTATGCAAAAATGGTACCCTGGCATCGAAAGCTCTCAATCAATAACTGTGGGAGTGCATTTAGAACACATAATTAGGTGACGAACCAGCCCAGGAGGCTAAAAGTCACCCTTATAAATAAATAAATAAAAAAACACATAGTTGAGAGCAAGCAATAAGCTTGAAACGCTAAGAAAGTTGAATCAGTGTGTCATTAAAGTTGAAATCGGACGATGGAGTGGTATTATAACCGCCCAGGTAATTAATAAGCATTATTATATGAACTAAATCATCCCTAAATCTGCATATCAGATGCTACAAGTATTATATTAGCATTATATCAGCATCTTGAATGCTATCTGTTGTAAATTTGGATTTCAAATGCTATTTTAACAGCATTGATGAAGCATTATCATAGCATTGTAGTAAAGCAGCCGTATATTGGGTCAAAAACTGCATTTATGTTGCATTTAAGGTGAATTAATTGCTTGATAGGCTACTGTAACGACGCTTCGGAACTATGTACTTACTGGTTACCTGGGCGGAGTCTAGGAGGGAATGAACAGTAACATTTCCTTTATCTTTCTGATTTGGTTGTAGTGCTGTGATGCTACTAAAACAATTTCAGTGAAAGTGACGCGCTCTTCTTAACCAACCATCCTGTAGAAAGCTTAATAGGTATTGCGGGGGTTATTTAATTGGGTTATTTAATTTATTGGATCGTATCGTTGGAAGGAGAATCTTATGCTCCCGCAAGTTTCGCGTAAGTGTCTCTGTTTACGGGTCCGTCCCGTTGTTTTTAGCGGATTGCATATTTCTGCATATATCAGCAAAACAATGATCCAAAGCACACCGTACGCACCTGGAATCTCATATAAAACTGTTTTAGGGCTTCCCAAGTCTTCGGACCTGAACCCAATAGAAGATCTTTGGTCTATTCTACACAGATAAAAATTAACATTGGATTTTCTGCGTTATCTAATGCACATAAAGGGAACGCTAGATTTGGCAGAAAATAATGGGATATTTCATGTAAAGTTAAGACAGATACTGCCTGAATTTAGCTTGTTGTATGAAAGATTGCAAACAATTTCGTTGTTTATGCCTCCTTTGGCTTGGAATTAAACGAGAGGAAATTTTACGCGCCAGTTAAAATTCATTATTTTTTTCTGTGTAGTTCAACAGTTTGATAATAGTAACGTTACCAACAAAAATCTGTTATTTGTCGCATTATAAGAGATCAGATCCTAGTAGAGAGTATGCCAAGGCATCTCCAAGTAGTTATGAATGCGAAGGGAGGGAATACTAAATTTTAAACTTTGTTTAAATATTTTTTCACTGCAATGTATATTCTAGTTTTGTCACACAAAAAGTGAAAAATATTCTTTTATGGAGTGTATTCTTATTTTTTTTTGGTACTGTGTGTTGATGATTCTTGCTTTGCCGGTGTTGTTCTGAACATTTTTCATGAACAGATCTAGTGGATATCGTTTAGATGAAACCATTGCCATGATGATTTTGTTTTAACTTTATAATCTCCATCGAATGCAACAGTCATAGATATAGTTAATATGATTGACCGTGTACGATCCTTTGTGTTCGTACTTCTTACGGCAGAACCTATTTTCCTCAACACTGAACTCTACTCCTAAGCGAAAACACCACTCGATTCCAGAAACAGCATGAAGACATTTCTCCAGGGGCATCACATTACCAATCTTACCCATGAAGCCAATGAAAACCACCGGGAAACCACTGACTAACTTCCCCGGTCAGACGGGCAGTAGGTTACGAAAAAGCACTGAAATAACCGCAAAAACACGCAATTAGTGGCGCCAAGCTAGTGCCACACAACATCGTTATCTATGCTCGTGCCAGAACCGCCACAAAACGGAAAAACAATCGTGAACTAAATCGCGTACAACACGTGCATGGTGATGGCTTGTAATGTCAGCCGAGTAGACTTTAGGCCCCGGCAGCTGCAGTAGCGCCAGCAACTGTGTCTCTCTGCCTATTTCACGTAAAAGTTTAACCACCCTCGGGGCGGTTGGAACACACGGTACCGGCAGATTATTGTGGCATTTTTCAGCGCACTTTACGATTGTAATAATCATATTCCTTGTCATTATTCTGCGCCAAACAGCTTACCCGTCCACCTACACCAGCTGCCGCCATGACAGCAAGCCGCAAGAGCCGTGTAGTGACACTTTCCCCACTGGCAGTTGTTGGTAGCGAAGCGACGGGAAAGTTATTGTTGACTGCTGATACTTTGGGTGCGGTTTTTACGCTTCCAAATCTGCCGTCATAGTGACAAACTTCCAATGAAAAACCTCTGGGTTTCTTTAATCAAGATTTTAATCAATTCCGTGTTTGAACTTAAATTCAGCGCTGAAATGAAATATACACGAGTCATCATACTTGACAAGATGTTGCTGGGGATGTTGATGCAAGCTGTTCACACGCACACACAACCCATTTCGGTAACGTGTGTCGTTTCCATTGTTCAATGAAAACAAACATTCTGATTGATATTTATCTTCTTGTTTTTCCATGAAGAGCGAGACGTTTTAGGTAGAATATGGTAGTACGTAAGAAATTTATTCAATTGACTTCGTTGGAATGCATACTTAAGGTAGGTTATACATTTGTTTTCTTAATTTAATGCTGCAGATGGCAAACACAATTTTACTAACCCTCAATGTCGTTAATTCACAGAGATGATCTCCTTTTGCCCTATCGGTTAGAGCGCCGTTCTTTTGCATTGCTTTATGACTGTGTTTCATTCGCGTTAGAAAGACAATGTTTAGACTAATTTGGGCATAGTTTTTTAGCATAAGCATTAGCATAAGCATTGACGTTTGGAGTTAAAACACGTAGCTTGCAGTCGGAAAAGTGAAATGAACGAACAAACAAAATGTTAAAATGTTCGTTGGGAGCATCTCATCGAAGGTTAAGTGATCCTCCATTTCTCTTCAAATGGTTGTAACCCAAGCATTAACCGTAGTCCTGGCCTAATATGGCTTATGGTTATATTCGCTCACTGAAAAAAGAAGAATGTTGAAGAATTTAAAAATGGATCTCAACAGCCGTAACTTGATTTCTTGAATTGCAGCAACAACATTGCATTATTTTAATACACAAATGTTAAACTTTGTTTGTGATTACTTCGATTTTGCATGGTTAATTTCTTTTATTTTAACGTAAACTACGTGTTACGGCAATGGTAGGGTTTCAATTGAAAATCTAAAAATTTGCGACCGTCACGAAATATCGTTACAAATTGAACGCTTATAACTTAATAAATGCTCGATAGATTTTCGAAATGTTTACAGATATCGGTTGGAAATTTTCCCTCGTATCAATTCAACAATCAAACATAATCCGTTAGCAATTAAAAAAAATGAAAAAAATGAAAATATAAGGTAACGTCTTATACTTTTGTTTTGCAGGTTAAATAGAGACCGAGGTTTACTAGACCGAGAAGGTTTTACTTCAAATGCGGACCATTTTAAATCCGTCTATTTCAGGACGACCAATTCAATTTTGGGAGAGTTTGTTTAATTTGAATTTGTCTAACATTACTTCCCAACTTCTCACCAATTCGCAGCCAGCAGTGGCTAAAACAATTTTAGTTTTCTCTCCGTTGCATACCTTGACCATTATGTACAATCGACAAATATCTACCGTCACGAAGAAATTGAAAAAACCGGACGCTATTAACTCAATCATTTCTTGATTGATTTATTTTTGAGATTTTTGCTTTTATCTACCAGAGGTTTTTACAACTGGCATTTTATTCACCCACGTATTCAAAATGTTACAAATAAAAGATGAATATATTTCGCGTAAATATTTATCAATCGGCGTTGGTAAATTTTAAAGAATGTTGCGTTCCGACATGTATCAAGAAATTACCTATCACCGACAATGTTTTGATATTCCGAAGTCACATTCTCTGCATATGCCAAAACGTACTGTGTACAGTTATTCTGTTGTGTTAACGATTCGCGTTGGATAGAGTTTTACTTCTAGGATGAAATAAGTTTTGAAGAACAGTGTAAAAGTGAGAATGAGAGTATACCTAATAATGCCTAATCGTTTTGATGCCAACCGTATGCGCAAATTTCGGAAGCGTGTTTAGATCGAACATACAGAAAATCCTTCGAAACGATCATGTACCGATGCCAGTCCCAGGCCCGTCCCCTTACTTGTCATTTGTCACTTGACTCTCTCTATCACCACTAGATTTAAAATAAAAAGCAGTCTACTGCGCTTTCTATGATCGCATCACTTACCACAGTGAATCCATGATCTAAAAATAACCTGCCTCACTAACACACAACTATCCTTCCCTTGACAATTGTGGAAACGCAGAGGTAAACACGGTCTCTAACCAACGATTGTCAAACTAATCCTCCTTCCCCCCTCCCCAAAGATCGTGAGGACGTGGCCGGCGCCGGTATGGATCTATAAATAGAATGAATTAGTGAACTTGTACATTGAAGATGTATAGCTAGTTCTGGTCAGTAACGGAGTAGCAACTACGCTACGCGCGGTCTTTTTTAAAATAAAAAAATAAATATAAAAACGATCTTGTACCGATGCCGAGCGAGCTCCTGTTTATCGGAAGAAACTGAGAGCAGTCAAAGGTAAAGCGTTGCAAAGCACTGGTTGGAACGCTGGAGAAGGACCTTCAGCTCGAGGTCGTATCATTCTTTAAACCAAACGGCCGTCTTTAGGGCTACCAAATGCTTTCGAAAGAGTGTATTTAAGCTTGCAAAATAATTTCACGCCCTTGCAAGTGGCCTTCCGGTAGTTAACATTCGCAATGGCGGCTAGGCGTGTAGGCATATTTTTGAGTTCTTTCTTCGTTTTATTAATCAATTCCTCCTCTGTTTTCATGACAAAATTGTTGGAGTAGATCTTACGCTTTATGTAGGCCAAGAAATTCTCGGTGGGACGCAGCTGGGGGACGTTGGGTGGTCAACAATCGCTTCGAGTAGTGGACCGACGCCAGATCCGGCCAGAACAGCGCGTCTTCGACCTTATGGTATTTCTTGATGAACGACATAACTTCCAGCAGGCATTCATGCTATAAATTTTCCCGTTCAGGGCTAGTCCTGAGCGAAAGAAGAGCGGCTTTGACATCCCCTTCTCGGTGATTGTCTGCCACAGCAGTATCTTCTTGGGGAACTTGGTGTGTGAAATGAACTTCACCTCGGAGCACATTTCCTTCGTGGGGGGAAGTGAAATACGCAGTACCCTGCCAGTCGTTGCCATCCAGGGTGAAATAGGTCTCGTCGTCCATCACAACCGTCACGTCACGATTCACCGGGAAAATCGAGATGACCATCTTATTCAGCCATTGCCGCTACGTTATTGCCTGCAGCTTCGAAACCAGTGGACGCGACTTCCTGACGTGTATGTTCATGTTCGACAGGTACTTTTCCACTGTTTGGCCGGTTGAGCCGACCTCCCAGCCAAGCGCACGCAGCGATGTAGCTACTTTTCCCTCGGTCTTCCTCTTCAGCATCCTTTGGAGCTTCTTGTCGCTCAGGGTCGTTTCTTTCGTTGCTCTGATTGTCGTCTAATAGTGCCAAGATGTTGTAGATGCCGGAACGGGTGTATCCGGCGTCCAAAAAGTGCCGCACAGTGTCTGTTTTCGAAGAGGGGCCGCCCTTTGAACGCGCACACTTCTGAACGGAGTTGCTTCACTGTTTTTGCCATCACGGTTAGAGTTCGACTGATGGAGCTGTCAAATTTTGTCCGCTGTCTCATGGGATACAGTGATTGAAGCTGCATGGGTAGTTTCGTCCATAGGCGTAGCCAGGGGCCGTATTTTTGATCTCGAAACGAACGACTTTTTGTACGAAAAAGTGAGAAAAAGTTCTTCGTTTCGAGTTCCAAAACGTGGCCCCAGGATTTCAAATAGGGTGGGGCAAGATATTTTAGAGAGAGAGAGAGAGAGAGAGAGAATAACACCGTCTTCAACCAGCGGTTGCACACACTGAACACATATCAGTATACAACGGACAACACAACGATCGGTGGATCAGTAGTGTTGGGATATTTTCAATTTCCACCTGCTAGAGTAGGAATCAAGCCCTCACTTTGTGACAATCCGCCTGAACAACGGATGGATTATCTTCTCTGCGCTTACCCAAAGTACTTTACAATACCCGTCAAATTCGCAACAAGATTGAACAACTCTAGGCTTGTTCTGGAATTCAAAAAAAAAACAAAAAGGATAAAAAGGATTTTAAAAACCTTAGGTTTTCCACATGTTCAAAACCGAACCGCATTAAATAGCAACCATGATAAAATCTGCGGGTACTGTCGAAATATTCACTTTACAGTCGTGTTGGATTTTTGTATAGAATAACCACTGAGTTTGTTCATAGTTTGTACTGAAAATGTACTTTTCATCCACGATTCTCTAACACACACTGAAAATTAAATTTTGATTTTATTACAAAATCTAAGGTAAGACTAACAAATCTATTCGTTGTATTGGTTGTAAATAGATTTGTACTTTTCAAGAAGCTACCTCCGTACTCAATGCTACACGCGTAACTGTCTTAAACACGAAGCATTTATTGGCACAGAAAGAACATTCGTGCATTGCACGAAAACAATATAAACTATTACGAATATTTTGTTATCAACAAATAAGAAACTCTGGTTTATTGATGGTAATTGATAAAAAAATAAAACTAAATCAATGATTCCAGCACACCTGAGAAGCAATACCAACATGTATGAGGACGATTGAAGAGAAGCAGCAATTGGTTGATCTTCATGAAAATCATTTTGTGCACTTTACAAAGAGGTGTAGCAATTCACCAGATGACAAGCATTGAGAATGTTTCATACAATTTACCAGACATTTGTTCTGTGTACAAAATCCATGTTTACGAAACGAGTGAAAGTGAAATCTACGAAAATAAATTTTCAGTGTATATATTGACAAAGCAACACCGCAAAAACACCGTTTTTCTCCCATAGAAACAAAAAAAATCGTTGAGGTAGTTCATCGAATCTTCCGGTCCACCTCTAAGCATCTTACTATAAGGTACTAGGTGGGCCTTCACAGATTGCCTATGAATATGTAAAATTTGGATGACGTCTGTATTGAGTTATCTCAAATAATATTAATCCATCCAATGTATTACAAAACATAGCGGATTTGAGATAATGATATCATTGAGTATAGGATCAAGTCTCCCCCGGTTGTTGCTAAAACATCAATAAAAGCATAAAGTTGCCAGAAGGCATGAAATGCATCTACGCATTCTTAATTTTACCAAATCCCTAAATTGCAACTTTATATGGATTCACATAGATTGTTCTTAAGAAGCTTCTATAGGGTTGGTACAGTTGTAAAAATTGAAAGTTTTCGAAAAAAGTGTACTTCGAGCATCGGCTGTGAAAGGTTGTGTCGATGCTTTATAACGCACTATTTTGTAATATGGCGCATTTCGTATTGTTGCGATTATCTATAATTCAGCGATGTGAGTAATCGAGTGAGCACAGAAAAATAAACAACAAATATGCTTCCTGGTGAGATGTGGGGTTCGCCCGGCTGGTGATCCAGGTGGGGATCACAATTAATTGTGATCCATAATATTTGTTTGCCATGCTCGACGTACCACCATATCCTGGAGCAAGTAACCCACTATCCCAATTTGGGATTGGCTCCAATAGCACTTTAAAAAAAAATAGAGGTGGGTTATATCTAGGATAAAACCGTAGGTGCAACGTAGGATCGCGTTGGTGTTTAACTATTCATGAAATTTCCTTCCCTTATTTGACCTGCATTCTTGCGAGGCAGGCGCTGGTTATTGCATTAGTTTGAGATCACCAGTTTTTTCACATTGAGAATGTATGGTAGTCTCAGGCATCATCTGGTGGTTCTCTGTGTAATAACAGCTCATCTGGCAACAACGAAGTAGCAGCCTCGGATGGTCAATCATGTTTATTATCTTACTCATGCTCATAGCAACCGATAAAATCTTCGAATAGGATGAAACAACTGCTGTCTTGTCTCTGAAACTGGGATATGAGTCGTTATGTCTCGCCCGGAGAATTATCATATATTAGGAAAAATTTCAGTCTTTACTATTTAAAAAACTCTCATGGATGTTCACTTTTTGCATTTTTTGCAACATCTTGTCACAAAATCGATGCAATTTCGCGCTTTTTCATTGAGGCAAAGGGGCAATCTATCAAACATTAACACTAAATAATAAAAAATTGAAGCAAACACTACAATTATAAAAAATTATTCAAAAGTTAGGGGGGGGGGGCAACGGCCCCCCTCTGCGCCCCTCTGACTACGCCTATGGTTTCGTCAGTGCGGGTTAAGGTAAACCCATAAATAATCGGACATTTTTGTCCATTTTTTTAATGCAATCGTTACTTGCTTCACCTTTGCGCCCTTCTGGTGGTTCTTAAGATCCGTTTTTGTTCCGCACCCAGCTTTCTTGGCTGTAGTTAAACGTGTACCGAATGATTTAAGAACGCTATGGACATTGCTTGCAAGAAAGCCAAGCTTTGCAAGTTTTCTTGCTGTCAGATTCGGATTTCTATTGAGACCGCACACAATTGCTTTTCGCACTTGCTCTTCTTTTGACGACATCTTTGATACTAAAGCTTGTTGTAGTATCACCAAATAATACGTTCATCAGTCTGCGAAATATTTTATGCGTTGATGAAGTATTTCAAGAGATAAACGTATTTAGGGGTGTCCAGATTTTGTCGCACACAAGTCTTAGTCAAACGGTACATGGATTTCGATGGCACCTATTGAATTGTTTAAATATGTCTGCTACCAATTATAAAAAGCTATACGCATCTGGAGATAGTTCCGAAGGTTTCAAGTATCCAGTCGATTGCCAGGGGTGAATCAATTTACAGCCACGTAACTTTGGAAAATGAATTTGTCGAGTTTGAGGTGAATGGACAGTGAACAGTTTCCGGCGCAGACATCTCCAGCAGCTTGTAGTTTTTATTTCAAACCTTTATATGTTCCAGAGGATACACGGTTAACCCTTATGTGTTCAACAAAAAAAAACACCTTTAAGTGATCGACAAGGTGCCCGGGTACCCACCAAATTCAAATGATTTTAACTCTGGCTATTATTAACCGGTTTTCATTCTTTTGGCATCTTTAGATTCAAAATCTCATTTACTTTAGGAAAATTATCAGCAATGACCATTTGAATTCATCTGGTTCCCGTAAATCCGGGTTACCGGGGTTGTGGTTTGGTACGAAGGCACTATTTGGAAACATCTATTAAATTTCCGGGAATGGATGTCAAAATCTTTGGAACAATTACTAGAAACTATTTTTATTCCATTGTGGGCCATATGCCAACTTGTTCCTGCAACGACCATTCTGTAACACGTTCCCGTGGGGCCTAAAGTGGCCATGAACATATTTAGAAAGAAACCCTGGGTATGAAAATTCATGAAATTTCTCCAGTAGGATATTTCTTAACGTTTTGTGGCTTCCTGATGATTTTTCCTTGGACCTGTCAATCCAAAACAGGTTCCCGTGGAGCCTCGAGTGGCCATGAATAATTTCAGTAGAAAACCCTGGCAATATGGGCATCAAAATTCATGAAATTCCTCCAGTAGGATATTTCTCAACGTTTAGTGGCCATCTGATGATTTGTCCTTGGACCAGTCATTCCGGAACAGGTTCCCATGAGGCCTCGAATGGCCATGCATGTTTTCAGTAGAAAACCCTGGCAATATGGGTAGCAAAATTCATGAAATTTCTCCAATAGGATATATCTCAACGTTTAGTGGCCATCTGATCATTAGTCCTTGGACCTGTCATTCCGGAACAAGTTCCCATGGGGCCTCGAGTGGCCATGAATAATTTCAGTAGAAAACCCTGGCAATATGGGCATCAAAATTCATGAAATTTCTCCAGTAGGATATTTCTTAACGATTTGTGGCCAAAGTATTATTTGTCCTCTGACCTATTTTTCCGGAACAGGTTTCAGTTTGGCCTCCACTGGCCATGTTCATGTTAAGAAGGAAACCCTGGCAATATGGGCTTCAAAATTTAACCAGAAAGCTTTTTCTCAACGTTGTGTGGCCATCTGATGATTTGTCCTCGGAACGGCCATCTCAAAACAGGTTCCCGTGAGGCATCGAGTGGCCATAATATTGGCCACAAAACTTTGATAAATATCCTATATTTCATTAATTTTGATAGCCACATTTTCAAGGTTTCCTTCTGCAAATTTTCATGACCACTCGAGACCCCACGGGAACTTTTTCCGGATTTACAGGTCTTAGGATTAATCATCAGATAGACACAAAAAACATTGAGAAATATCCTACTGGTGAAATTTCATGAATTTTGATACCCATATTGCCAGGGGTTTCTACTGAAAATGTTCATGGCCACTCGAGGCCCCACAGGAACCTGTTACAGAATGGCCGTTCCAGGAACAAGTTGACATTTGTCCCACAATAGGATAAAAATAGTTTCTAGGAGCTATTCCTAACATTCTGACATCCATTCTTGCAATTTCAATAGATGTTCCGATATTGTGTCTCCGTACAAGAACACAGCCTCGGTAACCTGGATTTACGGGAACCAGATAACTTTAAAGGGCCATTGTCTATAATCTACACAAAGCCAATGAGTTTTGGAATCTAACGGTGCCAAAAGAATAATAATCGGTCAATAAAAGCCAGAGTTATGATCATATGAACTTAGTGGGTACCCGGGTACCCTTTCGATCACTTAAGGGGTAAAAAAAATCGAGGTGCCCCCGTTTCGCACCCCTTGCTACTATACGAAATGTTTTTATGTAAAAAGTTGCCTTCCAACTATAATAAGGATGTCACTAAATTTCAGCTTCCTAGTTGAAAATAAACTATGAAATTTAGTAATGTGAAACTTGAAAAGGTACCCGGGTACCCTGTCGAGCAAATAAGGGTTAATATAATATGTAATGTTTAATGTCAAGCGCGCACTCTCTTATCTGTCAAGGGGAGTAACCTTCTCCTTACCTTGCCCGCTCTGGGGTAGCTAGGCAAGAGATTGTGTGAATCCTAGAGGGTTTGAGCTTGTTCAGTGGAATACTTGTAATTATAATTTAGAAGAAAAATTGCAATTCATTTATCAACTACCTGCTTATCTTCGACAGATACACTTCACTGTTCGTCGTAAGCAGACTTTCAGTGTCTCGTACTCAGTCGAGTTATTAGTACGAGACACTGAAGAAGTCTGCACATTGTAGACGAAATACGCGTATCTGTCGAAGATAAGCAAAGGTAGTTGGAATTAAATGGAGATTACTAATTTTTCTTCTAAGAGATTGTGTGCTCGATCGGATGTCGCCTTTAAAACTTGCCTTACGCTCAATTTCAACTACTTCTATTCAATTTCACAACTTTCCGTGCTCTTGCTTATCAATACTTTCTCTTCACATCTTTGGTTCGACCAGAAATTACATGTTGATAAGAAGGATATTAACATTTCAAACATTATAACTGATTACGTGCTTCATGCAACAACATGCAAAAACATGATCAGTTAAATGTTAAATGTTCTTTCGGTCATTGACGATGAAAAAAGACATTATTGAAAAAAATTGGTAGAAATGGAATGCATTGATGACGATGACGAGATCTTTCAAGTTCTGAAATTTATATAATCTGTAAAATACGCGTGAAAAAAAACTTCCAATTTTATTAGAGCTAGTCTTTCTGTCACCTTCTTTTATCCAATATTAGTAACTGAAAACAAATAATTTATTTTTTTAATTCTCTACGTGCATGAGCAACATGGTACTGTCAAACTGAGGTATTTTTTTGGAGACATTTTATGAGCAAACATGTGTTTTTCGTTTGGAACAGCATGGTTTATTGTCTTCAACGATGGACACAAAAGCCACGATAGCATCGAGTTGACAAAGTTTTGTGGAAAAGAAAATTAAATTACTTTCTCTTTTCCCAAACTTGACCAGGATCGTTCAGCCACTTAACAAAGTTTTTTTCGGGCCGTTGAAAAAAATAACGACTGTTCCAGAAAGTCCTTATTTTAACGGTCACTTTGAATATAATGAAATATTTCAACATGTTTTGGCTGCGTCCTTTTGTTTGCACATTTCTGAATGGCATACACTCCCGCGTCACTTTATGCGAGTGTGGTAAAACATCTAGTCCGTACATCACAACGGAAACGATGAAATACGTTAAGGAATGTCTTCAGAAGCGATTATTGCCGATGATCAGGCAGCACGAAGGTCAAGTAGTGTTTTGGCCTATTTGCGTCATGTTTACGCAAAAGACACTTTAGAATGGTACAAAAGTCAAAATGTATGTTTCGTGCCGAAAGACATGAATCCGCCAAACTGCCCGGAGGCACGGCCAATCGAGACTTTTTGGGCTTTAACCAAAGCAAAGCTTCGAAAATTCATAAAACCAGCGGACGACATCCAAAAATTTAAAAAAGATTGGCCAAAAGTGGTTAAAATGGTGGGAAGTATCACTGTGCAGAAACTAATGGGTCATGTTCGAGGAAAAGTTAATATTTTGAATATTTTGATTAAACGATAGTAAAATATCATTTCAAACACAAATACAAATATTATTTGCCAAATAAGATTATTAAAACCTAAAAAAAACATGACTTTTTTCACTTTCATTTTTTTTAAACACTATTTTGAAAAAAAACTTTTTTGAGCGTATTAGTAGAACGATTGTGATTGGGAAACTAGGAGAATTTAAAATTTAACACTTCATTTGATCACTTTTTATAAAAATAGAAAATTAAACCTTGAAACACTTTTTTAAATTTTTGCTAGTAATCGCGAGCAAATTCCATTTAATTCCACTATGAGCTTATCTTTTGACAGATAGGCCTATTTCGTCTGCTACTTACATACTTTGTCAAGAACACCGCGTTAAGAACGCGATATCCTTGTGTAGACTTGCGATGTTTTTCTTCAACTCGATGAACTTATTCGGCTCCGATTTAGGCTTGGTTGCCATTTTTCACTTTGACTTTTTTTTTAAACACTATTTAAAAAAAAACTTTTTTGAGCGTATTAGTAGAACGATTGTGATTGGGAAACTAGGAGAATTTAAAATTTAACACTTCATTTGATCACTTTTTAAAAAAATAAAAAAATTAACCTTGAAACACTTTTTTAAATTTTCGCTAGTAATCGCGAGCAAATTCCTAGTCGAGCACTCGACACTGAAGAAGTCTGTAAGTAGCAGACGAAATAGGCCTATCAGTCAAAAGATAAGCTCATAGTGGAATTAAAAGGAATTTGCTCGCGATTACTAGCGAAAATTTAAAAAAGTGTTTCAAGGTTTAATTTTTTATTTTTTTAAAAAGTGATCAAATGAAGTGTTAAGTTTTAAATTCTCCTAGTTTCCCAATCATGATTTTTTTGTTATTTTGAAAGTGTGCTTATACTTTCTGGAACAGTATATGGTTTAAAGAATTGAAGAAGATTGTTTCACATAATAGCGACGCAGAGGCTAACTTTGGGAGACTGATGAAACCAGCTGTAGAGAGTTTCTTGAACTCAAAAGATTGGATCAAAAAAGGTTTTAAAACTTGTGGCGTTTGCTCATTGAATGTGAACGAGATTGGTTTTTGTACCTTACCGTCGAATGTATCTGAAAAAGAGACCAGAATATCCGATGAAGATTCAATCACTGCCATCTAATTCTAACCTTATGGTTCAAGAGTAAACGGTGGACTTTTATCAACAACAGCTTAAGTTCATTGAAATGGGATTTGGCGAAGAGGTTCTATCTAGCATCTCTGACAACTATCTCAAAGATTTTTTGTATGATCCTTTGGATGAACCGGCGCTATTCAATTTTTGGAAAATTGGAAAAGCCCCTCAACCAGTACGGTAGTGTTTTTATGGACTTCACTATTGACGAAAGTGGAATTTGTATTCCAGCTGAAATAATTAATGAAGAATCAGTGCCTGCTAAGCTTTTTTTAAATTAACTTTTATGTTGAACTAATAAGAATGTTTTTCATAAGTAATGCATCAAATATTTACGATTCTCTCCAAAATGCTGAATCGGCAAATGAGGGAGAGGAAGTGGGATCAAATCCTTAACCCAAGGACCCTTTTGATGATGTGCTCATTTGGCCTAGAGTGGACGACAAGAAAGGTGATAGCAAGCAAGTAGTACCAAATGGCTAGAATGGTACAACAAGAAGGTTCAGGAAAAGAAAGATCAGGACAAAGCAAATCAAGGAAGAATCGCACAAAAAAAGTTGCAACAACAAAAGAAAAATGAAGGAAATCTAAAGGAGATGTTAGCAAGAGCAGTCCAGAATAAAGTATAAAGGCGTTTTCATGAATAATTTAGCTGAATATGGCCCATAATACCGGGATGATTAGGTTTTTTTTTTATAAAAAAATATTAAATTTTCTTGTATTCTCGTTTGAGCAAATTTTGATTACATGACATATTGTGGTGCTTGGTATCCAGTTATGCATTTTTTTTTTCTTTAAATAAATCACACGCAATGGAGAATGCAGCTATGCCTACACAGCAATGAAAGAAGAATTATACTAAAATTATAATAGATTTACCCGAACTCCAAAAGTAGAAATCATATTTGTAAGCTACTCTGCTCCTATTTTTGTCTCAGTTGTACGACCAGGAATTATGCATTTTGTCACCGCTTATTTTAATAAATATTAGCATTCAAAATGTAGATATATTAAATGCGTTAACTTTCAAGAAATCACCGCAGCGTTCCAGTCCTTCCATAATCACTATCAAATTTTAAACATGCAGCAGCATATCCCAACTGCACTCTGGCTGACGGTGCCTACGAAGTTGTTTTAAAGCCAACTTGCTGCATCCGCTCTGGCACAGGAAAACTTCCGCCTTGCTGCTACTGCTGAGACGCAGGGTAGCTTCAACCAGCACCGGTTGAAACATAATTTCCATTCTATTTCATTTTCTTGATCCCACTTCAGCTCGTGTGGTAGCCGTCTCGAGATATGCTCTCCAGCTCCCAGACTCATACACACAATGTTGTAGCAATAGGTAAGATACGTATGCCACTTCCATATATTAAAACCATTACCCCCCGTTTGTCCCCGAAGGCTTTCCCTTTCTCTCTCCATCGCTCTCTTTGGCGCTAGAATTAGAAGTTTCGCAACCAAAGCCACCCCGGAGAAGGTAATGCAGATGCACATACATATAGGTAAGCTTTAATCTCGTTCCACATTCAAGCGAGCGCATGGTTCGAACACCGGATGTCTGACAGTGTGGCCACAGAAAATGTATGCATCTCGAACGGATCTTCCAAGTGGCGTATGAAGAAATAATAAGTTCTCTTGAAGGATTTACGATCGTACAGGAATTATTATCTGTTATAAGTTTTGCAGTTTGAACGCCTTCAGTCCGGGTGAAAATCACCGAAATCGGTTTCTCAGCAGGAGGTAAGGAGAGGCAGGAAACCAAAATAAATGTTTTTGCGTCTTGTTGGAATGTGTATGAGTGTGTGTAATCTTTGAGATGAAGCTCTGGGCTTCAGCTGTAGGCTCTAGGAAGAAAATTAGTTAGAACTTACGTAAGTCCCCTCCTAGCTGCTGGGTGTGGTAAAACTGGAGCAGCCGTTAATATCATCCGACTCTAATGTTGTTGGCGAGTATGAATGTGCTGGAGTCTCCTGAAGTTCTACTGCCTAGTCGAAAGTCACGTAATTGCTGAAAAGGTGCTCGTTTTCCAATCGTTGCCAGTTGAACTTTGGCAATTATTTCCTATTGACGATCTTGATGCTGCCAGAAAACTTAGTCTGCCGAGTGGCAACTTGCAAGTAGTTGTGGCACATTACGGGCACCGGGAGTTATCTTAGAAGGGAAGAAGCAAGCCGCATTGGCAGCTGTCGACTGGTCGTGAAGCTTGTGAGGCTGCGGGAACAGTAGAAGTTTATCGATATCCTTTGGCAAGGAAGCTGCAATTAGCTCAAATGGGTTCCGATTGTGGTTGCGTGAATGAGAACAATTGCCAATTCACGGCTCGTTGCTGAAACCAATAATGCGAGAATAAATCAAAGTAGGTTGGTGCCAACTCGGCAGTTGAATGCTTTTCGGAATAGGTAATGTTGAAACTTATTGACGCGGGGAGTGTTTACCTCTGAGAAAAACTTTCTGTAGCCTGATTTTCGATGGCCTTCATTGACACTTGAGAATTTCTGTAACGAAAGCATAATATTTTTTTTGTTCGAAAGCTATTTTCAGGAGATATTTTCGGAGTATGCTTGGTAACAAAATGTTGTACAGACCCAACAGAAATGGTTTTTGATTTTTTGAATAAATATATTTCCTATGATGCAATAACCTACAGGGTGTGGCAGGAAAAAAGGCGGAAATTTGTGTTATTTCTTTCAAATCTCTCTTTTTAAAGTCAAGTCGACCGTCACTTAGGTATTACAGATGTCGAGATTCATGAAATTTTGTTGAGTGAACATTTAGAAATTATGAATTTTACACGACACGTAATTCATGTTCGTAAAAAAATGGAGAACGTAAAAAAAGATTTCGTTTAAAATTATGTCTCCTTATGGTTTAATCAGCGGTCACTATTTTAATCAGTTCAATAGGTCTATCGGGCTTATGATTCGATGCATAAATCATGATTGATTACCAATTTATTACTGTCATTATAAAGATTTAAAGTACATCATCTCAAAAACCATCAGTTTCTTACCAGCTGAAGAAGTTCGCTAAAATTTTGCTTTTGTGTATTTTGCATTTAGTCACGTGTACCGGAAGAGCATGTCATCATCAGCTCTCTCTCACAGCGAGGCTTGTTGTCAAAATGTGATGTTGAACTTTTATTTAAGTTTATTTCATATGTAGATCATCTAAAATCACTATTTATTCCATGTTTCTTCCAGTCATTAGAGGTTGATCTATGCTTATGATTATATTGTCCATCATCTGGCACTATCATATGCAATAAAAAAATTGTTTCGGGCCTGTCCAATAGTACCCAACGATAAATAATACTTCGCTGTTGAGCAGCAGCTATGGCATCACTGTTGCTTTTGAGAGAGCCAATGTTTCCTCTCTTCTTTGCTAACCATGCACGGCCAGCCGTTTCAACACAATTTTGAGTTGTTTTTGACTCACTTTCTGGTATTGACAAGTCGACAAATCAAAAACATCCATCTGATTTGAGTCGATGTTTTTGATTTGTCGACTTGTCAATGCCAGTAACATTTACTCAAATTTGAGTGACTCCACTTTTGATGAAAGTCAGTCAAAAACGACTCAAAACTGTGTTGAAACGGCTGGCCGTGTGGACATAGCGCACCGGTATTGTAACGTGAATTCTGCTGTCTCTTGCATTTGTTTGTTTTTAAACGAAGCATCCCGTTTGTCGTTACAGTCACTTTGGCTAACATTTGCGTAAGAGTAAATGAAATAAGAAATACACATTGCCAGTCTAAAGATCAATGACAAACTAAAAGTGCGGTCGTGTACGACTGTCTCATAACCTGCTAGAAGACGAGTTTGTCATCGTAGCAATCGACATGGGTTGATTGTTTTCGAGAGCGGATGGGTTAAACGAAGGAGCGGGTTGAGAAAATTGACGTTTGCAGCAAATCGTGAACTGGCCTATTTTGGTTTGCCTTCGCACACAGCCACGGAATCGTACTCCTACAATATTGATAGTTTATGTACAGATTATGGAGCTGCAGAAAACTTTTTTGATCGGAAATCAATCCGCATACTTTTAAGAAGTCCCTGCAATTTGGAACTTTATTCCATGGCAATGACATTTTCTGAGTCTAATGCTCGTTTGCTGAAGGTATATGCCGATAAACCAGAAGTTAGCAGAGAGATTAATGTTGAAATATTGGCAGTAATTAATATAGATTACATACAGCTTCATTAAATGTCTCAGATACTGAATAAACTGCTTAAAACCCGTCCCGTACCCTATGCGCAATTCGACGAGACTTGTGTTTGACTGAATTTATTTTCTTGTCTCTTTCAACTCATTTTTATGTTATAAAGGACGCTTGCATATGTCGGTATCAGGGGACAGAAATTTACATGACATTTTCGTGGTGTGTAGGTTGACATAGTCGATTGCTCGAAAACTAGTTACTGATCTATAACATTGTGTTGAGATAGAGTTTGTTTTGATATGCGTTTTTCATCTGGGAGTGATGATTGGCTGAGCAAGGTAAACAATACACTAAACTTTTCTTTTACAGGTGAATTGACAGAAAATCAATAACTTCTAACATGAATTACCCACTAGGGAACGTTCATTAATTACGTCACGCTAAATGACTTTATGACCCCCTCCCCCTTGTCACTTTTTGTATGGACTCAAATTTTTTGTATGGATCGTCAGTTTCTCAAATCCCCTCCTCTACTGCGTGACATAATTAATGAACCTTCCCTAATAAAAACAAATTACCGTCAGTTAGAACGATTCATCGAACTGATGAAAACGAATGTGCACATTGTCAGGAGCTTTTTTGGTGTTGGAGCAAGCAAAACTTATATTCAGCAAAAGTGAAGGAAAGAGACTTAGTATTGTGTAAAATGCATTGGAAGAAAATTCCTCGAAAAAAACTTATCCGAAGATCAGGAAGAAACTTCTCGAAAGTATAAGGGGCACTTATTAGTAGTACAATCAGGAATATTGCCGAAATTTAGGAACAAACATCCTCAAAGTTCAAGATCATACTTCATAGAAGTTTTGAAGAGAGCTTCTTCAAAGCTTAGGAGCGATTGCCAGAAAAACTACCCAAACATTTATTTGGAACTTCCCTGAATTTATGAGAAGTTCAGAAACTCCCAAAAGTTCTGGAAGATACTTTTCCAAAGAACAGGGGGAAACTTTCCAGATGAATACTTGTTAATTGAATTTCTTATAAATTTAGGAACAAAGTTCGTCGACGTCCTTGAATGCTTTTTCCTAAAATTCCGGAAAGGACTTTTTAGATGTTCCAAGATTCTTCATAGATGTTTTGGAGAGAACTTGTCTGAAGTTTTTGAGAGTTTTTCCATCGCAGTTCAGGATGGGCCTTTTTAGTTGCTTTGAAAGAAACTTCCTGAATGAGGTCAGGAAAAATCTTACCGGAAGAGTTCAAGGAGAAGTTTCTAAAAAAGTCTGGAAGGAACTTTTCCGTTGCTTAGTTGTGAACTTTCAAAAACAAAAAAATCTATCGACTGCATGAGAAAACAGGCCAAATGTTTAGGAGGGATTTTCTAAAATATTTAGCAGGGTGTATCGCAGAATTTTTGGGGGCCACTTCCCTGCAAGACAAAAGAAAATCACTGATGAACCGGAGAAGCAGCACATAAAATCTGTAATTCTTTAATATTACCTTAATGATATTCATTTTGACACATATTTGACACATATTAAATTATGGTAAACACTGCCACTATCTCCTCAACTTTTCACATCATGCTATGAGCAAGGATACAATCTCATGTAGAAATTTAAATACCTCGGTTTCCATCTGACCTTGTTTCGCGCTTGAAAACTACTGTCCACTCTTGGGGGCCTCATGATGATGTGAGAAATATTTCCTTCTACATCATCAAAAACATAACAATTATAGTTTCTGAAAGTGTTTTTGTCATTGCCAAATAAATCTGTTCGTTTGCAGTTTCAAAAGTGGAAAAAAAAGTAGGCTGCACAATAAATGTATCACCCAGCCACCAGGGCGGCGCTTGGCTAACTTTATTGTTGACATACACGCTAAGATGATCCTAAGATCGTTAAAAAGTACCGATAATAGTTCAAAAGTGCACGTACCCAAATTATGCGCAAACATAGATTATCTTATATTGGGTATTAGTATTGAAGAAAGATAAACGATAAAAATTCCTGATTTTGGATCGTTACTTTTAACTAGAAATTGATTTTTTTTTAAGTTTTAGTTTACAGAATGCTTCAAAACAGACATGTAATTTAATAATTTATTCATTCGAATAAGCATTCCAAATTCTGCCCTTCATGGGAAACAAATGTTAAAAGTATTTTGTTGTAGTTTGTTAAAAAATGTTTTGACTTGATTCAAAGTAAAATTAAAATAAGATATGGAGGAATCCATGTAAAGCTAAAGTGAGGTCAAACGTCATAGTATCTTTAACTGAAAATGATAATTACGTTTTGGCTATTTTTCAAACTATACGGAATTGTTCAATAATGTCACTATCGACAATTTTCTGCTCCTTTATCATTAATAACTATGCTTGAACAGCTCGAAAAATCATGTTCATGAACTCTATCTACGACATTTTACCTCACTTTTGCGTTACGTGGATTCTTCTTTTTGCATTGACCCAACATTTTGACATGTTTAGTTTTTCACTCCGGAGTGCATATCGGGATTTACATTGATTCACAAGGATCCGTCGGAGCTAGAACCAAAAAGGAATTCAAAAGTTATTGCTTCAAATATTGGGACATGAATAAACTATTTATTGAAGGATTAGTAAGAAACATAATTTCGTTTTCACTTAGAAAAATATAACGACCATGTTGTTTCAGTGACGAAAAATTAATTCTTTTTGGGTAAATAGTAACGTCCAATATTGGAAAATGAACATAACCCATATATCAGTAAAAATTACTGCTTATTATCGTTTAATTTTACCGATATTTTGGGTATTGTCAAAAATCACTAATTTCAGGTAAAATAAATACCAAATTTTAGGTATTCTCATCCTAGCGTGTACAAGACAAAGCAATAACTCTCAGTTAGTTCTGCAACATTCTTGAGCGAATGGTTGATGTTCTATGTTTTCGGTGGAAAAAGAGGTCAAAAAACATGAAATCTCGAGTACTTTTTCATACAGACGCATCTGATTTTGTAAACAAAGCGGGGAAGTAAGATTTAAACGTAAATTTTTCAAAACTCTCAGCACCCTCAGGGAAAACAGCATCACCATCATGTTAGGGAAATGTTATTTCTTGTTTTGGTGGCTAAGGGTTCCAAGAGTCTAACGACTGAATCTTAATTCCCCTGTTTGTTTACAAAATCAGATACACTCAGTAGCAAAAAAAAAAGCCGAGCAAAATTTTGCTTCCAAAATACGCGTAGTTAAACCTTCTGTAACTTTGTCAATTATCAATATATTACACTACACTGCCTGTAACCGCATATCAGTCCCATATTGAAAAACAGCAAACCGAGAAAACGATCATTCAAGTAAGGAAAGCATTTTTCTTGATTCAGGCCGTTTGGTGTACTTTTTTACTCTATATTTTGATAGTTTATGTGTAATAGTATGCATTGTTTACTATACAATCAAAATAAAATTAAAAAAATGTGTTGATGAGGAAAAAACGCATTGGGACAAAATATGCAGTTACTTTGTCCATCAGGCATAAATGTAACCGCATACCAGTCCCATTCTGTTTGTTCAACAATATCGTTCTGATGCGGTATGCTTTGTCGTGGGGTTCGTTTGAATATTACGTAAGACATTTTCCGACCATTTTAACTCTCCCTTCACCATGTAGTACATTCATAAGATATGATCAACACCCCTCCCTTTCCACGTTACAGGCCAAAAATGTAGAATTATAAATTTGAAACATAAAAAGACGCGAACCCTGCTCCCGTTATTTAGCATATTATGTAATATTTGACCGACTAGAACGAAATAAAAATTGCTGTTCTAAGCATGTGTTTCACGGAGATTTCAAATTTCTTTACGAAAACAAAATGTCCTAGAGCTAATCAAGAGTTACTTTGATGATAGTGATGAAGATTGTGGATTTGATGCGATGACAAGAGCTGGTAAGTTATTTCTATCTAAAATCGTGAAAAAATGCAAGGGTTTTGGTCGAATTTCACTTCTTTCTTGTCGGACAAGAAAGAAAGGGATCATGGCAATTCGATAATGTGAGCCAATTCTTATTTTCAAATGCAGATCAGTTGAAAAGCACTCTGGTGAGGATGCAACATGTGGAAGTTTTAGTTCCATAAAAGCAGAAAAACTTGTATCAGTGGATAATGATCCTCATTAGGCCATTAGGCCATTAGGATTCCGAAGATATATTATCGGGAAGTAAGGATCCCTGTATCTTCACTACAGTAACTCTGTAAAAGGTGAGGACTTGAAATGCTGCAAAATATTTACAAACATACAAGAAATACTAATTTCAGCTGACGACTTTCATCTGGAAGGTCAATTGAAAAAGAAGAGCCAACCTCGAGGCATTGACGCTGACAGGAAAAACCAATTAACTTAAAACCATTTAACCATTGATTGAGGAAAAGAAGAAGAGATCTTTAATTGAATTGTCTCAAAGTGGACAAACGGGAGACTGATTGGTAGAATGGATTTTTATTCCAATATTATTCCTGTTTACAATTACATTTTTTGCTTTGTTTATTATTTTATTATTTCTCTAAGAAGAATTAAACATTTGAGAAATACAACCATAATTCTAGTAGGTGTTCGATATTTTTATTTAACTGCCAATTCTAAAACGGGACTCATATGCGGTTACTTTAATAATGGGACTCATATACGGTTACTTTCAAGATGGGACAAACCGACCTGATATTTTTTTTTACAATTTTTGTAACTAACTGCTAAATTTTATTATTGCTTTCGAAAATATGATAAAAAATAAGGCAATTGCGCAACATAACTCAAAAACGTCAAAAAGTAATATGGGACTGATATGCGGTTACAGGCAGTATAACTAATGTATACACCTCATGTGACAAAAATTTTATGTTGATGAAGCTTATATATTTGAAGTTATCATAACATATGTGAAAAAAGTCAATTTTGACGTACCAATTTCAAAAATCCGTATTTCTGTGAAAAATTTAGGTAGGATATTAAAATTTTCTCCTTGGCTTAAAATAATACAGAAATTAATGTGGACATAATTTGAACTGTTTCCATCAAGTGGTTTGGACTACAGCTGGCGTCAAAGTTGACGCTCCAACATGAGTATTTCTCGCTTTCACCCGATATATACCATGCTGAACTATCGATGCAAATATATTGATAATTGACAAAGTTACAGAAGGTTGAACAACGCGTATTTTGGAAGCAAAATTTTGCTCGGCTTTTTTTTTGCTACTGAGTGTACGTCTGTTTGAAAAAGTACTCGAGAAATTATCTCTGTAAGTGCGTATCGTGATCTTGAAAAACTTCCAGAAAGGCATGACTTATGGCAAAGTATCAGAAAAGTTCTGTGTAACCGTCTTGTCAGAGCAAAGGATTTAAAAAAAATCCAGCAGCTTGGTTCAATTGTTGATAGAGCTGGTCGAGGACAAATGCGATTAACACCGCCGCAGCAGGATGCAAGAATCATGAGAGGAATTCATCAAAACCCAAGGTTGACAAGTCGAGCAGTGAAGGAAGGCTTGCCTCTGAATACTTCCGAAAGAACAGTACGACTTAGGCTGCACCAACAAGGCCTGAAGATGTAGATTGCATCTCGTCGGCCACCGATGACCCATGTAAGCATTGCCAAAACCATCCAGCTATAACAAGTTTATTAATGTTTTATGAAAGTCATTAGAAATCAATTTGGTTTTATTATGGCAGTAAGAGGTGCCAATAGGTTCCAAATTTTAGTCTGGTTTATGAGAGCCTGCACAGCTTCTTCACTACGATGTTAAAACCTTGTCTTCTTAAGTTTCTTTTACTCCTATCAAAGGTTTTATTTTGACTTTATGAACTCGTAAAATGCTGTTTTGAGACGCCGTTTTAGGATTCATTCTAATTATCTTATTATGGTCAGTTTAAGAAGCATTTTAAAACCATTTTGCCTCCAGTAAATGCATTAAACGGCAAATTGGCATTGAGAAAAGTCACCAAATAGCCAAATTGTTTATTATAGCCATCGCTAAGACAAATTGGCAAAACTGAGATATCTATCGATCGCCATATTGAAATATATGAAATAACTGAAGTGTGTAACAATAAATACACCAAATTTTAAATGTTATGCAAATGAACTGTAGATCAGAGACCAATTTTAGCATTCTTTTTGATTACCTTATTGAATTCCACAAATTTTCAGGAAATTCATGATTAATTTATTGAACATATTTATTTCAATCTTGCTTTTGTTGCGGTTAATTCGCCTAACCTCCGAGGCGCATTTATTTTCGCCTCTTATGGCCATTTGGTCCTATGTTGGTTTTGATGGCAGCCAATGGGTTTTATGAAGGTTCTCAAGTGGTCATAAAATCTTTCACTAGAACATTTTCAAAATCTTTATGGTCTTTTGAAGGTTTTATTAACTTGTTTTCGGAACCATCTATAGAGTGGGCCACTTTGTACACATTTAGGCTTTAAAGATGCATAGAGGAGGTGTTGGTGGACAAAACAGTTTTGAATTAAGTTTTATCAACAGAGCTGGAAAGAGTGCTATAGGGCTGGAATAAAACTAAAATTGTTACTTAGGTAGTTTGCATCTCGTCGGCCACTGATGAGTTGACGCAACAGAATCAAGCATCTGGAATTTTACCGAAAAACACGTGGACAAGCCGATTTAATGTTGGAAAAAGGTGTTGTGGGCAGAAGTTTGAATTATATGGACAAAATCCACGATCCAAGGTTTTATTTCAAAACGGGAAAGGAGGTTTTGGAGAAGAATTTCCAGAAAAAAGAGCAGCATGGCAATATTATTGGTGTGGGGATGCTTTGCATGGTCAGGTGCAAAAGAATTAAGGATGCTGACAAGTACAGGGTCTCGCAATTGATCCGCTTCATTATTTCAACAGTCATTACTACGTTGCACACGATACAGTATTGGACGACCTCTCGTTGTTTACATTGTGTCTTGGCTGTCAGTAGATGTATGTATCACTTTTAAAATCAAGCGAGCTTCGGAAAAATTCACCGTACAGTCCAAAGATACCAAAGGACCGGAAGTACAAAAACAAACGGTATGGTGGGGGACGTTTAGGCACCTTATGAGAAATCATCGACGCAGTGCCACTAAATTGGTGAAAGATAAACTTCAGACCAAGCCCTACTAGATCCAAAAGGTATGTTCATGTTTGCCAGGTACTTTTTCACTGTTTGGCCGGTTGAACTGACCTCGCAGCCAAGCGCATGCAACGATGTAGCCACTTTTCCGTCAGTCTTCCTCTTCAGCATCCTTTGAAGGTTCTTGTCGCTCAGAGTCGTCGGCCGTCCGGATTGATTGTTGTCTAATAGCGCCAAAATATTGTAGATGCCGAAACGGGCGTATCCAGCGTCCACAAATTTCCGCACGATGTCCGTTTTCGACGTGGTGGAGTGCCGTTCTTTGAATGCACACACTTCTGAACGGAGTTGCTTCCCTGTTTTTGCCATCACGGTTAGAGTTCGACAGATAGAGCTGTCAAATTTTGTCTGCTGACTCATGGGTTGCTATGGTTGATGCTGCATGGGTAGTTTCGTCAGTGCGGGTGAAGGTAAACCCATGAAAAATCAGCAATTTTTGTTAATTTTTTTAATGCAAACGTTAGTTCCAACTATCTTTATTGCTTATATTGAGAGATACGCGTATTTCGTCTACATATGCAGACGTCTTCAGTGTAGTGTACTAATACTCGACTCATTTTATTTCTTCTCATTTTACTAGTTACAGGTATTCCACTAAAAAGTTTACATTCAGATTCAGAATATTATTGTTTTGATCAATTCTGGGGTTCTTTTCATAAGAGCAAATCTAACATTGAGAGATTTTATTTGATTACTTTCTCTATAATTCACGTTATAATCACCCTTACCTCTTTCATTCTACTATTTGTAGAGTATGCAAGCTACGCTCATCTAATAAATTCGCGTCGGGAAAGATTCTTGTATTTTGTATATTTTAATTTCCTATTGAAGAATATACCCAGAAGAAACATTCATACAAAATGTTGACTTTTTGCTCAATATCTACATATAAACTAGATTATAACAAAATGGTTAGTTTAATTGGAGCGTTTTTGAAAATTGCTTTTAGAGAATAAGATGCAACGAAAAGTTTTCAACATGTTTGAAAACTTCAATATCATGTTCGCGATCTTCTTTCCCAGAAAAAAATGGAGCACCGTCTAGAGTTTTCGTGTACCTTCTGTCAAATTCGGCCAAGTCTCCAGTTGAAACTGGTGCTTCACAATTTCGAGTGCACACTTTTGACGTTATGACCCTGTGAAGATATGTTCATTTCGTTGTTCTGTCCTCCGACGTTTTGACCCTTTCAATCGCGATTCGATAACTAGTCACAATCAATAAACTAACCTTTTTTTAAATTATTTTGGCTTTGATGCTTCTGCAGCATTTGTTGATGCTGAAGGCTTATATACAAATTAGCTAGTTGACGCATATATAAACATTCTTAATTTTATATTTAAAAGCTGATATTGAAACACAAAACAAAAAACAAAATATGCCATCTTACTTTATGACAATTAAATTTCCACTTCCCTTCCCTTGTTCGTGTGTTGCTATCACTGCCATCTAATATCACCTAACAAGAATATAAACAAAATTGCGCTAATCATACGGCAATGCCGTTGTTGATTGAAATATCTGATTCATGGTGGATGGAAATTTTCTAGCAAAAACGTCGTCGTCCGCCTAATCCTCACCAGTAGGTTCGTACAAACAAAGTATTAGCCTTGTCACTGGCTGTCACCAGCACTCACAGCTTTGATAAAAATCAACCGTTTTTAAGTTTGCTCCACATCCAGCCCCACCTAGAAGGCAGCAGCACGAGCAGGTACGATTGGACGTAGGAAATAACCTCAGCAACTCCCAAACCCAGCTACTCCGATACAAAAAGTAGCAGCTGAAATGATGGAATGACGTGTTATTAAACAATTTGACGGAAATGCTTTTCACGCGATGTTTACCGCAGGTTGCAATCGGACACGGGAAATGGACGGGTTTCCCAGAGCACATATGTATTGAATCAGCTCGTGTCCATTGGCTTCGTTGGCAAAAAGCGTTCGACATGGTACTAGCTAATTATGAGCTTCGCAGGACATGCGTTTTTATATTTTATCAAAAACAATAATCATATGTGCATATCATAGAGAAAACCGACAAAAAACGATACAATGCAAGTTCCTTGCACATGAATAACAACAGCCAGCTTTATTTTACTAGCTTTGCTCTACTCAATTAAATATCGAAATCAATCCGAAATCAAAGATCCGAAACTAATTGACTTATCTCGTATCTGTTTCGACTGACACTTGTCCTCCAACATGTCTTACGTAGACAACGTGTTCCCTACAGGTTCGTTACAGCACCTAATGCTACAGCATGTTTGCTCTTTGGCACTACACAAACTTTACCACCGGGAGGACAATTGTTCAAATAACAACCATAAGCAACAACCGTTTGACCGGATGGAGCAAAACAAAACAAAAATCAACTCTTAAGCTGTGGAAAACCGTAGAGCTAAAGTCTTCGAGCTTTACAATTTTGTTTCATGTGTAACGGGGTTCCTCGAATGTACTTACATCTTTTCAAGACATGGTTTATAGGTTTGATGAACCATTAGTATTATCAAGTTTATATGCAGTCTTCGAACATAGCGAAGCAACATGCAATCCCATCAATTCGAACTTAGAACCTTAATAAAGTAATGGATTCGGTGTAACCTATTACTGGTTTATTTAACGCTGGGAGATGCTGGTCAATTGCATTTGATTGTGAACAGAGTCGGTTTCAGGATGTAGGGGCGCTGTTTATGTTCAGTTTTATGATCATCTTTTAGAGGTGCTTTTATTGAAGAAGAATATTAAAAAAAGTATTCATACCATTTTCCTACTATTCCTACTATTGCCTAGAATTGCGAAGTAGTTGGTCCTAAAAAATAAAAACGAGTTTTCTGTAATAGGAATGGTCTCACCAAATACATCTGTTCGATATTATTCAATTTTTTAAAATATTTTGTTCTTCTCATCATTACCATAAATATGTTATCCACCAAGTACTTGTAACTAGTAATCGGTCTGCATTTAGAGGACGTAGTTTGGAATTATTCGAGATATATTTACTGCTGCAATCAAGAGTATTTTTTTAGGGTTGAACTCATTGTACAGGTTGAATATTTTGCATAACATTTTATTGGAGCTTCAGATAGCTCAGTTGGTAAGGGCACGGTTTAGCAAGCCATAGGCGGCAGTCTGGTCGAGAGAATCTTTCGGGTTGAAAATGTATCATTGCCTAATTGTTCTTGCTACCCAAAATGCAAATGCGTGCATTGGTATTTAGCACAGAAAGCTCTCGATAAGTGAACATGGAAGTGCCCTTAGAATACTAAGATAAAAGCGTGTGAAAGCTTGTTGAATGTAAATGGAAGTATTTTGTGTTGTCTGATCACTAATATTAACGAGAAAATGCAAAGTAGAATCATTGCAAAAGCTTTAAAATCGTTCAGCTCGAACTTTTGTAGAGAAAAACGTGGCAGAACATCACCATTGCCATGTTTTGACACATTGTGTTTGTTATTTACAAGAAGAGACTGTAATATTTAGGGGGAGGTAGCTCATCGATTCTTCAGGTCCGGATTGCATTTTGTTATTAGATACCAGCTGGTTACTCGCCAATTACCTATCAATTTTTCAAATTTTAAAGACATCTATATTGAGTTATCTCAAGTAATAACATTCCACCCACAATATTTCAAAACATTGCAATTGGTTGAGTGGATTGAAGAAAACGAGATCAGGGTATAAGGCCAAATGTTCCAAGGTTGGTACTTAACAGATAATGGAAATAAATAGAAGCATAACGATGACAGAAGGCATGAAATGCTTCTAGATACTCTCATTTCACCAAATCCATTAGTCGTAATTTTAGGTGTATGAAAAAGATTTCTCTTTAAAATGATAACAATTAGAATTATTATTATCATTATATGTTATAAAATCCCTCCACTATATTTTATATGCTTTTCTATACGCCATGTTCAGGTTTGTATTTTTGCATCTTCTTAGATTTAAGTCCACCTAACCTACGTTATGATTTTGAAAATATAGAAAGTTTTTTTTACGTTTTTGGAGAACGGCTCTTTTTCAACGTAGGACAACGTCTATGTTTACTATTCCTGGGTTACGACCGTCACGAAAAGTGGTGAGGTTTTGAGTGTTAATATCTCAGTCATTTCTCAAAAAAATAAATTACTGGACCAATCGATCGGATATATTTCTACGCGTCAAATTCAATAGAGAACAATTTTGATTTCGGGCCACATGCTTTTGAAAAATTCATAAATTTTAGGCCTTACATTAAACAGTATATTAACCATTTCAGCCCTAAGGGATCATCTGTGACCCCAAAAGGAAAATGCCGCTTGAACGTTAGAGTGGAAGACCTAAATGATGACCTAAAACATCCTGAATATGAAGAAGTTCAGGAAGAAAAAATAAATGCTATATTATTATAAGAATCAAGCGTTGTTTTCGAATATGGTACACATGCAAACGAATTATTAAATTTTTGGCTATAAACGCTAAATATTTTTTATCTTTCTGGAATGCTCTAGGTTATCCAAAATGCGTTTGAGTTCAGAACTCCAGATCTACAGTTCTAACAGAAGCTTTCAGGGCTATACAAGATTATGATATGTATTAAAACATATTCAACGAATATTTTTGAAGGTCAGCAGTCATTATTTGAAAATGTTGTGATGTTCTAGGTCATCAAGACTGTCCTTGAGTTCAGAACTAAAGATTTACAGCAGTTACTACAGCTTTTTGGGTTATACAAAATAACGCTACGTATTCAACCATAAGATCTGGAATTGTAAAACTATATTTTTGGAGTATGCAAAGGAACAATATGTGTTTAACAATAATCATTGAACAGTGTACAAGGTCAACAGACATAATGTGACATTTTTTGGGATATTCTAGGTCATTCAAACTGTCCTCTAGCTCAAAACATAAGATCTTCAGTTGTAGCAGTAGCTTTTTGGGCAATTTAAGGTGACTATATGTATTCAAACATTTTGATTGAATCTTTTGAAAGGTCAACTGTATTATGATTTTCTGAACCTAGTCCTCCACGCTGTCTGAGGATACAGTTGGCCAATGCTGTACCAGATGGCTTTATGGTCGCTATATATTTACACCTCGCAAACCCTCCCATTCATATTCTCCATCAGCGTCGTACTGCAAAAAGAGATTTCGATTTTGGATTGTAAAACAATTGTGGACAATTGGACAACTTAACTTAACTGGACAGTTAAAAAATTTAAATTTTAGCTTTGCCAGAGCATCTAGTAGGTTGTAGGTTGGTAAATCTTTTCCTCAACCTCTCTGCTCAAGCTTTGAAGTATCGTCTGGTGAGTACTGGTCGTTCAACCAGCTCTTCGACTCAATCGTCCATCTCGGGGATGCGTAGCAACTACAAAAGCAGAATTTCGGCGATCACGAAACCTTAAAATGAGTTTGGCTACTTGTTGAATAAGATTCTTAGCAGAGATCATCGAACTTTAGGTAGTATAGAGAAACTTGGGTGCTCGAATATCAAGACTTCAACAGAGACAAAACCTAAACTACTCAAACGCAAGACCGTTACCGAAGGCACGCAAATCCATACGAACACAAGTGGCGTGATGATCGTTCGAAGATGACGACGACTACCTAGAAATTTTAGGCGAGGATATATAAACCCAGTCCACCCTCATGGAGGTCTTCGGAACCTGGAAGTGAATATATGCGGAGTGCTTAATATAGTACAAAAGTTCCAGTATCGTTGTTCACGATTCAACCGTGTGTAATGAAAGTTAATCCAGTGACTACTTTTGGGTTTCAAACAAAACGTGTTCAAGAGTGAAGTGCTATGGTACCAGCCTAAAACCCAAATAGCTATCTACGCTGAACGGCTTCGCAGGTCGTCGAAAAGACCTCCCTTCCGTAAATCAAGCCATTGCGTCCTAAGTTGACGGAGTCAACGGGATTTCCAAGGAAGCGTGCTTGGTGGTCGACCAAACCCAGGAACGAAACCTGCAAACCACAAGATGCATCATCGGAAGCGAGGTGGCTGTATCTTCAAGACAACGTGCGCAGTGGGTCTAATCAGCACTGTTTGTAAAGTTAAATTGAATAAATCAATCATCATAGTTTAATTTACTTGAATATGAAAATCTTTTGATTGTATCAAAGAAACTAATTTTTAGTTTTGGACGTGGCCCTTCTGGTCCGATAGTTACAACCCAGTTACCAGTTACGATTCGGCAATAATTTATATATCATATATTGCTTCCATTGTCAACTGACACAACAGTTGCCGGGCATATCACAATGTTTGAGATTATTTGGGTGACTTTCAGTACTACTTGCCTGCTCTGGACACATTTAAACAGCGGGCATTTATAGTCTTCTCTCACATAGTCCTTGCCGTCCTTCTTTTCGCAGAGCATGCACCTGGATTGTTTTGAGCAGTCTCTAGAAATTTGTCCCTCCTTATCGCATTTCCTGCCCAGATTAGGGTGGTCAGGGCCTTAGTAGTCCTTGCCTAATGTCCGAAGCTGATGCATCATCTTCTTGCTGACTCGAGGGGAGACTTTCAGCGAACACACTGGTCATGCAAATTTGACTTTACCCATCTTCGACAGCTTGTTAGTTGCAACTATGGAGAGGCTTACTTACTTACTTATGCTGGTCCAACTTCCTATTAGGACCGCACCTGCGTCACGATATTTCTCCATAAAACTCGGTTGAGGGCTGCTTGTCTCCAGTTCCTCGAATGTCCCACACTTCCAAGGTCTTGCTTCACTTGGTTTAACCACCTAGCTCGCTGCGCTCTTACTACAGGCTATTATGGACGACGTATCACCGTAAGATCTCCTCATGCGGTTTGCCTTCCGAACCGCACCTTGTGCATTAAATGCCTTCTTTAGCTCATCTTCCTTTGTGGTCTCGTCCAGACCCCTGTACTCAACCATTGTCTCGTAGTATAAGGCTCTAACGATCTCCTCATCACCTAGAGACATTTCAACGAGCATCTTGAAGGCTGATCTCTTGACCGCCAGATCCTTCTTTAGTTCAAAGAGTATGTCACCTTTTTCAGTACGCCTGGTTTTTACGATGTTCTTCCCTAACTCCTTCAACTGCTGAGTAGCTCACACTTTCGTAGAAGCTCGGCATACGTCGTTCCGCTCTTCACTCCAACCACTAGGCGCACCCTCCTTACTCCAAGCAACACAAATCTGTCACAATTTGTAGCCTCAACTTGATTGTGACTCAATTGAATTACATTTATGGTTATTTAATTGGTTTGCTATAACAGGTCAATAACAGTGGCTGGATCTTAATGGAAAATCCCTCACAAAGTCACTGGTGCCAAAACCTTGACTGGTGCAGCCTCTTGACGTGTTTGTGGATGTTGTCCTTACCATCGACGACGAGTTAGAGTTCGTCCACCTTTTTCAAGCAACCATTATGTTGACTCCCCTAAGCCAGCAAACCCTATTTTAGTGTTCGCTGGATCTCGAATCATGTAGAGTTTCTTGCAGTCCGTCTTGGAGATTGACGCTGGTAATCTCGGCAGCTTTCTGTCATGCAGAGCGACGTGTTCTTCCGGGAATGGTATCCTTTGTTAAAACGTCGTCGTATTAATAGTTAAGTTATTTTATGTCTCCTTT